>CM042231.1:19284207-19516707 GCA_023566465.1 Cottus gobio | reverse complement strand
TACCATCATTCTTGCTTAGTAGCAAAATAAAAATAAAATCTCTCCTGGAAAAAAAGAGCCAAACATATTGGTTTCCTTTATCCTATATTAAATCAAATCAACATATTGTGATGAAGGATCGATTACAGACAGAGAAGTTGAAAGGGACAAACATGGGCTCTTGTACACTGACAATACACTGCAGGCTGTAGTGCCTTTTTTACAGGCAACACAGCTTTCTGTTCCCAGTCTGCAGACGGTGGAGGCTTAACATCTGTTAATGTTTCTGATTTGAATGCTTTGAATAGTTGCTCTTTGCTCTCACGATGTGTAACCGTTCAACATTACAAGTCCGGGAGTTTAAACTTTAGACAATGTCAGACATGTTGTCTCACATCTTTGTGTCTGTCGACGTGTGTCAGCTCATCAACCAACAGGTCAAGTTTCTGTGAAATGCATCATCGCCGTCGTGGCCGAAATGGATGAATAATGTAACGATGCATTTGGGTTGCCTGTTGTGAACGTGAGAAGAACCGGAGCAGGACCTCACTGACAGCGTCGCCACCGGCCGACTGCGACGGCAGACTAAACACAAACATGCTACAAGTGCACATTAGGAACTAGACCTCTGGGTCCCTGTAGCATTACATCTGTTAAAGGGGACAGCAAAGGACTGGCAGGCATCCCATAATAACAATCAGTGGCTTCAACACGATAACCAGCCGCTATAAAATACAGTGACAAGAACCGATCAGGGGAGTAAAAGCAGGCTGATCTAATGAGCACAAGGACGACAACGAGTACAGACTGACCTTAGTACTGTAGTAAAAAAAAAGTTGTAGTTTTAATTAATTCCACTGTTTAATCATGTTTTGGATGAATGAAGACATCATTTCAAGAAACGTCTATTGAGGCTTCCCTGAGGTGGGATCATCTTGCAGAGCTTCTGTGCGAGCAGAAGACTTTCAGTAAGTTTTGCAGGCTTTTCATTTAATAGAAACATATTCGGAGTGATTATGCGTTCACCATTTGTATTGTGACGTGAAGGTGGACACATTGAAGGAAATCAGCATCATATTTTGACCACTGATGGCTGAGACCTTTTCAACGGTTGAACTGTAGTTCTGCATAAGCCTCAGTCTGGAGCCTCTCCAGGCTTCTGCCAGTGCCAGCTACTTTTCCTTTGAATAAGTTGTGTAATTTATTTATTTTTGGACCCGAGTGCTCATAAGATGCCTCTACAATTGCTTTCCCCCAGAATACATGTGCTAAATTTCAGATAAAGAAAGAGACGGTTAAAGCAGGATGGCCATGTTCCAGCTCCGTTCAGCAGTAATGTGCCGTCTGTGAGGCTGCCGAGAGCAGAAAGCTGTGGTACCCTCTCATAAGAAACTATAGGGTGAGCTTGGATGTACTTAGAATGAGAGGGAGCGGTTGGCGGCTGCATCTAGCAATTACCCATCAGGAATCAGAAGGCAAATAGGGCTTGTACAGTGTGCATATGAAAAAACCACAGGGAGAATATAGAAAATCATAAAAACATACAAGATCACTTTGATGGAATAAAAAAAAAAAAAAAGACTGAACAGATGATAAATCAGAGCATTTGATTCAATAACATGGAGTACAAACAATATAGACCCAGAATTTGTGCTAGAAGTCATCTTCCTGTACACACAGTACCGGAGCTGCTTTATTTTCACCAAAACGCTCCCTCGCTGTGGCAGCCCTGGGTTTTTGTTTTGGCTTCCTGGACAGGGGACAGTGTTTTATTTTTTTTAAAGAAACAGACTGTTTGGTTCTGTTCCTCTTTGTGCTCTGAAAGTAGAGGCCACATGTTGTAAAAAGAGACATCTGTGGTATGTGATGGTGCTCGACTTCGCATGTGTGTGCATGTACAGTTTTTATCCACTTAAAGTCAAGGATTCATGTTTAAGGACTGTAATCACCACTTGTGTTGCATTCAGGGTCGGATAGAGTTTGTGTGTGTGTGTGTGTGTGTGTGTGTGATCAGCTTCATGGACATTTGTCATGTATAAATCAGATTCAGTTATTTTAAAGAATCATTATCGTCTTTCCCACCTTACATCTTTCAATGAAAGGTGGGAATGGAAATCTGTGCAGACATTATTTTTAAATTTTCAGATTTTATCTTTTCTATTTATTTTTGTACCCTATTTCATTGTATGCATCTTTCTTTTGGTTTAATAACATCTGTACCCATAATTTGCTTTTGAGGACTTTGTGTTTTAAGGATTAATTGTGCTATAGAAATAAAAGCATATTTATTGTTAGCAGGCATGATATAAAGACCAAAGACAAGGTATGGTCTCAAATAGAACATTTTAATGGAAAGTGTTAATGTCCAACTCTCATTAAGCCAACCAAGACTGTATGTGTGCGTCTACCTTAAAGCTCCCTTGTTGTAGCACTTTTTAGCACTGTTGTAGGATTTCCTTGTTGTTTTTTTTACCACAAAGCAGTCCAGGTGCTGTATAAATACCGTGACAGTACAAAAACGCTCAACCCACAGAGAGATGCACACCTCCTGTATTCAGGATCTGTCTTACCAGGCATCACGGTAAGGTTGTCATGTCACAACTACACAGTCATGGGTAGAAGTGAACTTGGTGTATAAAAAATAACGTTTTTATTAACTTTAGAACAACATATGATATATGATATGTGGTATGTCCCCTATAAAGCTGGTTCACAGCAGGTGCCTCAACCTGAGTTCTCAACCTGATGCTGGGGCTTCCCTCCATTTGCTTTGGGACAAACTGGAGGAAACACAGACAGCCCAGTAATGCTTATCATGCTTAGGAAACTACTTTATCACAAGAAGTGCACTTGCTTTTTGCAGAGCAGTTCTTAATTATTAAACAAAGTACCAGTTAAATCAGAACTTACCTGCAGGAAGCATATCTGTGCTTCACGTGGAGGGACAGCAGGAGATCCTTTTACAATACAACAGTGCACATACTATACTGATCTACTCACTAACAGCAGGGCAAGAATACACAGCATTGGACCAAACTGTTGAAACTCTGAGAGCTGGTCAAAATAATACTGCCATGTTATAATCTTCACGTTTTTCATGTCGGCTTGCAGTTTCCGTCAGCCATCTTTGATGTCACTAACAAGCGCTGTACAGTCCTTGTCCGCTTAGTTTGAAAGTCCAAAGAGGCAGAAATAAGAAAACATTTGGTAAAACAATATTTCCGTTTCGCCCTTTCCTGCGTCTGTCACAGCCCATAGCTCAAGTGCTATGTGCCGGAGGTTTGATCCCAGGGAACTGCCTCGACTCCCCAACGGATCAGCCAGATTCCTGGTGCTGCCGTTACAGGTGAGACCGCTGTGACTCCTGGCTCTGGGGTTTGCGCCAAATGGTTTGGGTGTGAGTTGCTCCGGATAATCGCTAACTGAAGGTCTTTTCTCATTTTCTTACACTTTGGATTTAATCAAATGAACAAAGTATCAAAACGTACACTGATCCTGCACCTTCAACATACCGACGAGCCTTCGGGGCAGCGCTACGTCTTCGTCCTCTCATGTTGGATTGAGGACAGGCTGGACCCACAACCCAAGACAGGACGGGCCGGCGCTAGCTGGTTAGCGCACCAATGTCAGTAGATATCTCGGCAACACAAAACCCAGACCGCTTCACATTATGGTGATAATGTTAGCTTGTGTTTTTTTGCAGATCTTACACAATGCACTTTTAAAGCAAGCAAAATGGAAGAATTTGGCTTCAAAATCTTGTCTGGTGCAGTTTTGGTATCCAATGTGTTTCGTCCCGCGGGCCCACACCCTGAACCAAAAGCAGCATAAAGCAACCCTGCCTTAGCAACACTATAATCCACACAAACTGCTGAGCATCCGCATAATGGGGGTACCACAAATTCCAAAAGGACAGGAATTGCACGTATGCCCCCGCCAGCAGCATGAGTTCATCATCCTCAAACAAACCAAGTGACCACTTCACCGAGAGGTGAGGCTGCTAAAATGTTACGACGGGGGTAAAATATCCTGACCTCAAAAGGCAGGTGCTCCCACTCGTCTGATCGTCTGAGAAAAAAATCGGTGGAACTGGTCAATGTGAACCCTTCAATTACACCATTAAGCTTCAATGTCAGCCACATTTGAATTAATAAAGCCTTATAATTAGCTTGCCGGTAATTTCAGGGTTTTAAGAACCCAGAGACCACAAGGTTTCCCTGCAGGGAAGCTCCATAAGACATGGCCACCCACCAAACTCATCTCTGACACTCCATCCAGTCCGACGGCATTGGAATAAATTAACTGGTTGCAAAAGTTAAAGGCTGACTCGTATCCAGCTGTATCAGAGCCGCCTGGCGACATCTGGGTCAACACGAGCCAGAGAGACTTCAGGGATGGATGAGGCCGAGACGAGGGGCGTCGGCAGAAGAACAGCCAGAGATGGAGACGGACCCAGCAAGTGCCTGTGGGCAGCTCCCTCTCTCCGTGCGCTATTTCCAAAAGGAGAAGCTTGTAATTACAATAAAGCAGCCATATTATATTGCCGACTTCCTTGGAAAGTCTATATTTTACTGGGCAGGGCTGCAAACGTGCACACACACACACACACACACACACACACACACACACACCCTGCTAGCCACAACAGCCCCTGAAATAGATCTGAGCAGGGGCTCGCCTGGGAGGAAACGGAGAAAGGGAAAAAAGGAGTGAACTGATGCTCTGGACACTAACCATAGGGGTCAAAGAGTGTGTGCAATGAATACACACTCAGCTCTGCCCGCTGACGCTGCTGGAGGTGATCGGAGTCAGGGGGGGGGGGGGGGGGGCACAGCAAGGATACACCTAAGTGGGCGTGTGCTTCTGTGTGGGGTGAGCTCGGACGTTTGTGTGCCAACTGATGTACAACAGTGTGTTTGTGTGACAGAGGGACAGTTTGTACACGAGCACGCAGCAGTTTATGACAAAAGTCTTTTCATATTTCAACAAATTACAAAAACTAAAACTGCTACGTGTGTGTTTTCTTCTCGCTCTCGCATTCTCAGCATTTTTCTAGTGCAATTGCTTCATTAGTGGCTTTCAGCACTTAGCAATTATTTTTTTTGTGGGGGGGTGAAGACAGCTTCCTCACCCTTTGACGTTAAAAATAACAATAGGTGAACAACTCCAGGATTCGCTCAATTTAGCACAATTACTCACCGTTAGAAGGTAATTTGCCCAGATATAATGGCTGGCACATAATGGATGGACTAAGAAAAGGTGATTAGAAAGACTGGCGATACAGCACGAACCACAAAGTGGTAAACATGCTACACCGAGTTGCATATATGAGGAGCAGGTTTCATTTACACTATATTTATTTGGTAAAAAACATAAATTCACCACAATGAAATCTGTTAAGATCCATATCTAACCAACAATGAAATATCTAGAAATTGTACCTGGTGTGCCCACAAGAACAGGAAATTCACGTACACATCTCTCATAAATGCCCATCAATATTGCTTAAGCCTGAAAATAAAATACCACATTTAGATCTAAATACCAAGATCCCCAATAATGAGGCAGCCAAAGATGGCGCAGAGAGATAGGACTCGAATGAAGATTTGAGAAAACTGCTGCCTGGAAGGGGGTCTGTGGAAATGTACAGGCAGAAAAAAATCACAGGAATGAATAGAGAGAGAGGGAGAGAGAGAGAGAAAGAGAGAGAGAGGTGAGGGGAGGATGGGTGGGCGAGAGCTGGTGGTGGGGGGCACGCAGGCATGCAGAGGGTGAGAGGGAATGAATGAGGGCCATTGATAAAGAAGGAGGGAGAGGACGGAGGTGAGGGGAGAGAGTAAGAGAGAGAGAGGGAGAAAAAGGGAGGAGGTGGGATCAAACGGTATTTACACACGGAGATTCCAGAAGAAAAACTGAGGTGGGGAGGGAAACGGTGGACGGACGGGTGGACCGAAGCATCGCTGGCTGACCTACTGACTAAAACACAGGGTGGGACCTCGGCGTCGCAGCTTTTTCCACAAATGAAGTCAGCTCAACAGCTGTCGCTGCAGCACAGTGGCCACAGAGAAGTCCCTGCAGGCGTTCCCCGAGAATGATGTGCAGAGGTTACCTCAGTTTAAAGGTGGCACGGAAGTCACAAATGAAATGAAAGACACCCACTCTGTGTTGTTAGCGTGTAGCCCTGGTTACATTGATCAAATGTATCCGACATATTCCCCTTTTTATGCATCAAGACAAAATTAATGACACATCCGGAACCATTCCGACCCACAATGCGAGCGTGAATGTTGGGCTGATCGAGATGGTTCCTTAGAGCTGTGCACTTTGTGTTTCTCCGGACGCCAGCTGGATTCAACAGGTTCCCACAAACACCCACCCAGGTAGGCATCAAGTCTGTGACCGAACCACCGGAGTTTGACCAATCAGCATCCCAGCAGCTATGGGCGTGGCTTAGATGTGTGAGAGACGACACGAAGAGGCGACTGTTGGTGCAAAGCAACAATGGCGGCTCCGATAGAGGTTAGTGTAGACGCTGTCAGATCTGTAATTGAAAGAAGAGCAAAGAACGGCCCTGAAGGCTTTTCTCCATGCGAAAGATGTTTTTGCTCTTCTCTGGAGTTTGACTGACGGACGGTTCATCCTGAAAGGATCTCAACAGTTTGCTACGACGGCTTCTCAGATGGTTCTGTGTTAACAAACCACCTGGCAGGACGGGTTGGACTTTGTGGTCAGCCCGCACCATCGACAGCGTCAACGGATGGCTCAAAGATAAGAAGAAGAAATTATGGAGAAATCGGTCTCTGCATTTAACCCATCCTTAGTGATTAAGGAGCAGTGTGCTGCCGTGAGGCGCCCGGGGAGCAACGGGGGGTTCAGTGTCTTGCTCAAGGACACTTTGACATGCAAACTATGGGGAGACCAGGATTCAAACCGGCTACCTTGTGGTTTCAGAACGACCACTCGTGTCTACACCTGCACCACTACATGGACATGAGGAATCCTCAACAGCTCAGGTCAGGGTTGAGCCAGCTGTCTTTTCACCTCCCTATAAAGGTCCCTTACTATAGAGTCCTGCCTTATTAACTTCTTTAAACACCAAACTAAGGAAGGAAACTGCCATCTCAACACCACTTCATGGGACCTTTAAATGACACGGTACTTCACACCACATCAGTGCACGTGTGGGAGGTTTGATTCACATCTCTGTGCACAGGTGTGTTTACTGACCATGATCACCTACAGCACGTTTGACAATTCTGATGCACAATAATGCAACTTTAATTTACTATTAACACATACTGTAGCTGTAGCTGAGTAGAGGTCAGACAGAAGTATATCACGAGTCTGCTTTGGGATCGAACCATGTATTAATCAGAGTCATTGGGCGTGGGTGTCGGCATACGTCTTGAACATAAACTGTCCATCACCGGGTCCATCCGAACCACCTGACCCGCTCATCTTTGGGCTTCCAGTGTTCCAGCTTCACTCTTTACAGCCGTCACGCTTAAGAATTGTGAAGAAACAATGTGTCAAATGAATCAGAATGAATTTGACTGGAGAACACAAGTTTGTGAGGTTGAACTCATCCCAAGCTGTAAAAATAACTTGTGTCGTTAGCATTAAGAAGGAGCTCCTCATTGACTCGACCGGGTCAGGGAGCATTTTTAGAGGGAGAGGAGTCTGGCAGAGAACAAGTGTGTCTTGTGGGTTCAATGTAAGGGATGAAAGAGGAGAAGCAGCAGGTATGTGAAGCATTAAAGGTATTCAGCCAGTGTCACGGTGGAGGGACAGAGGGCAGCCAGCCCTGCCGTAACCCGGACCAGTTAGCTGGACGCTGTGGGGTCGAGGCGGAGGTCATTTTGCCGTAGCAGTGACACCTCGCTGTACCTGGACCAGCTGACCGTTACAGAGAACTGTGGACAGCTGCTCCACCGTCCAGGCCGAGGCGACCCGAGGAGTCAGCACTGCATCGGCACACAGTGTTCCTTTTGGAAATGAGATATCCATTATTAGGAAAAAGTCAACTTGAATAAAAGTTCAGGAAACTAGGGAAATGTCTGACACATGTAAAGAAACTGACCGGGTTTGGGTTTCAGCTTTGCCTTTCGAGGAAGGTCTAAAAAAACAAAAACAGTAAGGCTTCTGAGAGGAAAACGAATTGCCCAGCATTATAATACAGGAGCATTAGATGGACGTTATCCCACCCACGGCGTGATGCACTGTGGTGGTGGAGGCTGCAGTCAGCAGTGTAACAGGTCTCATCAGATTATATGGCTGCCCTGTTAGCAGTGAATGATGGTAATGATTCTATTGTCAGTACACTCAGGAAAGATTGATTCTGTGCTCTCAAACTATAATGTTTTATAACTTACCTCTGTATCTGTGGGATGGGTAAAAAAAAATACAGGTTGGAAATATAACTTAAAAAGCATATAAAACGCACATCTGCTTATAAAACGCACATCTGCTTATGATATAGCTATAGGCCTGTTTTCTGTACACGCACAGATACACACAGACACACAGCGACTGAGAACAACAGTCCTGAATCCTCTCGAGCAAGACGGAACAGAATTCATCACTGCTTTGGAAAACACTCAAATCTCATCGTGTGACACGTCAACCAGACAGCTGAGCTCTTTCTTCAACAGACTTCATGCAGGCAGGTGATGTCACGAATAAAGAGGTTGTTTTTTGGACACTTTCGGCCATCCAGTAAATATTTGAAAGACCTTGAATATCCGGTACTTGGTGTATTCTGGTTTCATTATGAACAAGCTCACCAAGGCCCGTTGTAATGAAAGGAACTCAGTCTGATATTTAAAGCCATACTCTCTGGACTGACTTCTCCTGGACAGGAACCCTCCAGATCAGTGGAGGCTCAGCTCCACTCTCAGAGACCCCGGAGCTGGTGGAGGGACTCCTCAGCCGGCCGAGGTCAATAAGGAATGCACCGGGGGAGAGGGAGGGAATGTACCACAGTGGTGTTGAGGAAGGGGGTGGGGTGGCAGCAGAGGAAACACAGAGGGGGGAAACAGAGGGGTCTTTTGTGAGACAGGAAGCTGCTGAGACCAGGGCCCTCCCGCTCTGGGTACAGTAGCGGGGCAGAGAGAAGCCTGGGATGTGAGAAAGATGGAACTGAGGGGATGGAGACCAAGCTACCCCGAGGAGGGAAGAGAGCTCACCGAGTGAGGGGCATGCTGGGAGAAGAAGAAACCTGGCCGATGGGAGATGGGAGAAAGAGGGACGAGTGACGGAACAAGTGCAGTAATACGGAGTGGAAGAGGAAAGGGTTAGAATAAGTGTCCCAAATATATTTTTCACAATAAACAGTGTTGGGTGAGCACTTGAGCCTTTCAAATGATCCAAATAGAATTATTACCTCTGCAATGCTTTCCGTTTGGCTTGTTTCTCAGCAGGATTACGGAAAAAAACTACTTATCCAAATGTCATAAAACTCGGTGGAAGGGTGTAACATGGGCCAAGGCCGAACCCATCGTGATATAATCCCATAGAGAAGGGCCTTCGTGGAGTGCCCTTCTAGTTAGTAAAGCAACTGAGTTCAAACTTTGTGGGAAAAAGACATTTAAATACAGGCCCCAAATAGCATTGCAATAAAACACACCCAATCACCAAACGTGCTTGCCTACACTGTTAATGGTGTTGATGGAGTGCAGGCTACACGTTAAACAATCATTGACACACACACACACACACACACACACACACAAACCAATGGCACAGCATTTGGGAGCAATTTTGGGTTTCAGTATCTTGCCTAATTTGACACGGGAACTGGAGGAACGGGGGAATTGAACCGACAATCTTGCGATTAGTGGAATACCTGCTGAACGTCCAGAGCCACAGCCGCCCACAAACTCGTAGGACAAAAACTCACAGAGCAAAAGGTTGATTGAAGACTGGATCGACAAAATAATATCACGGTATCAGAAGTAGGAATCCAGGATCACGTCAATACCGACTCAGCTGGATCGGGTATCGGTGACAATAGGACAAACTGTTTTATTTAGTTTTTTAATTCCCATTTATGTTTTGACCAATTCGTTGCTGCAATAAAAAGGTTTAGACTTGAACTGTAATTCCTGTTCATTTTGACGATTTTTTTATCCAAGTTGCTTTATTGTTTTAATAAACTGAAGTCTGGCAGGTCCACTAAGCGGCCTCATATGAGTTACGGTGGCCTACAGGTTATTAGGGTGGACATGTGGAGAGTGGGCCAGTTCAACCCTCAGACTCACAGGGGGAGGGTTACATCCGGGTGGAGAAAGTGCAAGATCAGCGCCTACCATTACAACACCACTGAGGTGCCTCTGAGCAAGGCCCTCAACCCCCAGATGCCCGAGCTGTAGCTGCTTCACCGACCGACAGATCTGACTGTGGGTGTACTGGGCAGCTTCCATGTGGATAAATATACAAAAAGTAAGAAAGATATAATTTGCAGACAAACTAGTAAAGCCGCACTGAACGCATTCAAGAGGAACTGAGGAGGTTGAAGGATATGAAAGTGGAGGTTTGGCTGTCTCTGGGACGCAAGCACAAAAGAACGAGGACAGAAAAAAACGAATTATTGATTTCAGTTCAGACACATGCGGCCCATCTCTGTACGCACAAAGCATGTACACACCAAGACGGCAGGAGACGTAACGCACAACCCTCCCTCTTCCCTTTCTGTCGGCCCTCTCACGGTTGCTCCTGGCAGACCAGAGCTTGTTAATCCTTCCCCGTCTCTCCTGAAGCGACGGGGAAATTAAGAAGTATTTACTCTCTATATGTACACTGCTCACGCACAAAACATAGGATTAAGATCCTGCATGTTTTACATGATGATATTCTATACCTGGTGCTCCACTGACTTTCGCTTCACTTCTTTCACGCCAACCCTCACTAGCATAGAGACATTTTTGTATTTTTTTAAAGGGGGGAGGGGGTGTCTTAATGGGGAGATAGGTCAACAGTGGACACACAACAGTGGAAGTGTATTATGCCCATTGCCATGCTCACTGACGTCTAATAAGTTGTTGCAGCAATTATTGAGTAGATACCGTTGGTTTGACAAATACCACATTAAAACACCACAGCTTTGAAGAACCCCAGAGAAAGATCCATACTCTGATTTGATGTCAAAAACATTTTTGAAAGAATTGCAAAATTACAGCGATTGGATGGCGAGCTCTTCCGTTCTGGAAAACGCTCAGAGAACCCGTCATGGCAAAAGTACAAATATTCCTCTGAATGCACTCGGTCTCTAGTTTGTGGTCGTAAAGCTTCAGGAGTCTGTGATCATCCTGGAGGTCACAACAGGTCATTTTATACAGTGTGATGTACTCTCTGTGACATGGCTATGGGGACAACATCCCCACACACTGGTACAACTGGGCTCCTTGGATCCAGAAGTCTCAGCTTTCCAGTCAAAGTTCCTGTTCAGGGACCCAAAAAAGATCAAAACACACCATTCTAGAAAAAGTGACAGGAATACGTTTAAACTTTTTTTTCCTTCCAAAATGCGTAGGATTATGATAAAGTGGGCGTGTCCGTAAAGGGGAGACCTGCGGGCACCATACAACTCATTTTCATTCCCATGTCTTGAGGTGAGAGGTCAAGGGACCCCTGTGAATATGCCCACGGCAGTTTTTCCCTCCCCAAAATGTAGCCTCGAACGCCAGAGCGTGTTTTAGCCTCCTTGCCCACATGACATGGCTGGTACCAATGGATGCCTCGGGTCACCTGGGTTGCCATGAGACCAATATCGTCCCTCAAACTTTGTTACATTGGCCGAGGTATATAAATAAGAATAATATTGTTGTGAATGTTATGCTTTCCCCTACTTACTTATTGAAGCTCAATTCATAATCAGTCATCATACAAAGAGGCAGCACCAATCAGCTCCTTATTCTTTTGGAAGGTACATACAGTAGACCTGTATGTACTGAAATGCAGAATTCAACATAAAATGTGAGTACAATTAAACCATTGTCCAGTTTGGTCTTTAGTTTTATAATGCCTGGTTGAGACCGGCACCATGGGTGTCCTTCTGAAACATTTCTTTCAGCACATCTCAGTCTAACTTATCTTCCATGTTTCCTTGATTAGAAAGCAAGAACAGCTGCCCTCAAATGCAGAATGATATACTTGACGTGGGACCCAGTCCTCCAGTTTCAGATTTAGCTCCGCTCAGGAGGCGCTCTGTCATCTAAGTGTACCCTGGCTCACATTTGGTCTGTGTACCCAGAAGCTAGCATATCATTACAGGAAGAACATGGGGACAGTGGCTGACCAGTAATTTGGCATCCCTAAATGTTGTCACTAGTCATTCCAGAGTTTCTTCCCGTCCCCACAGTCTGGGGGAGGCAACGCAGCGGGCACTTTGCCTTTTTATGTCATAAAAGAGTACATTTACCGTAGAGACGACTGTATATGAAGTTGATGCTAACATCCACGCTGAAGCTGCTTTGACCGTCACCCATCAGACATGACACTCTTTGATCCGACACGCAAGTAAACATGGAAATGTGGTCTTTGATTTCTCGCGATACACACTTAGTAAGGGCTGCCAGCAGGGGGCGGTTTGAACCAGCAGGCCAAATGTGTTTTTCCATTACTTAAATCTGACTGCGGTCGGACTTTTTAAGGAACTTGCATGTTTTGTATTTATTTTGGCAACAAATTCCAGCATAAAAAAAAAACAATTCTTCATGTAATAAAGAGGATGAAAATGGACTTTTTCAATTCCAACATCATTGTTTTTGGAAGGAGATACTACCTCTTTACCTATAACGGACAATAACAGTGAGCAGCAAACACACCTCACACCTTGCCCTCCATGTCGGTATTTGACGCGTCTAGAGAGTACGCATGCTCAATACAGCTCTGTCTTCACACCTCTGTGTGTGTGTGTGTGTGTGTGTGTGTGTGTGTGTGTGTGTGTGTGTGAACACCGTGTGGTGTATCGCCACCACGCAGGGTCCATTAAACCCTAACTTCCAAACACGGCTCGTTTAATCGGTGCAGTAATAACATCGAAAGCGGAGCCCTGGACCCTGCGTGCAGGTGTCCCTCAGCTGCACGCCGGATGGGGAGAGGGAGTTTGGGGGGAGAAATAGGAGCGAGGGAGAGTTAGAGCCAGAAGGAGAGAGAGATCGAGAGGTTAACAGGGAGGATGGAGGGAGAGGGCAGAGTGAGGCAGAAGAGGGGAACACAAGGTGAGACGGTGTTGTGAAGAGGAGGGGAACCTGAGGAAGATGGGACATGCAAGGGGCCGGCAGGCTGGTAAAGAGAGATAATGGCGCATGACGGAATCTAGTTCAAAGGGGCACTCAAACTAAATTATAAACCATAATTAAACGGTTCACTTTGAGATCACTAAATGTCGTGTCACAGTATTTAGTGATTCTGTGGTCAGACTTATTTTTAAAGTGGCAGCTTTAAGCTGAATAAAAGTACCTTTTGGGCTGCTGCCTTATGAACCATCCCGACCCCTCAGGTCGTCTGGGACGGGTCTACTTTCTGTTCAAGAGTCAGAACTAAACACGGAGAGGCAGCGTTCAGCTTTTCTGCTCCACGTCTGCTGAGACCCTCAGAGACCCTCAGAGCCTTTAAATCCAGACTGAAGACCTTTCCGTTTGCTGTTTCTTTAATTGAACCAGATTCCTCTTACTACTGCATTTTATTTCTTAAACTGCACTGCAACTTTCATTCAATTCTGTAGTTTTGCTTTTTAACAGTTTTTTAAAAATGTTTTAATGAATGTTTTTAAATCTGGTTTTCTTCTGCATTATGTTTTGATGCTTTTATTGGTTTTATATGAAGCGTTTTGAATCACCTTGTTGAAATGTGCTATACAAATAAACCTTGCCATGGTGGAAATCTTATTTTTTAAATCCAACACTTCACACATTTAAATCAGCATGTTGCCAATGACTTCCCTGATCCGAAACTTAGTGTAATAATCTTCTCTGAATATGACGCTGCTGGCGGCCATGTGTGCGTCTTGGTCCTGAACAGAACACTCATTGTGCCCGCTCCCTCTGCTGGCGGCTGCTGGAACCGCAGGAGCAGCTCCGGCATCTGCAACATGGAAAGTGACGCTAAACGTCCGTCCCATTTGTCCCAGGCCAACCACTGCACACCAACCAGAAGGGGACACAACAATACTGTATGCACTGCTATGTCACTATTATTATTATTTTTTAGACATTGGCAATCCACTTTGTGGCCTAAAAAAAGTTTAAGGAACACTGGTATACAATAAAAGTTGCTCAGACTCCATTGGTGTGCGTTTGTCATTACTGCAACAACTTGCATAAACATAACAAGGATCTGCCAAAAAAGAAAAGTTAAATCCTTAAAATACTCTTGGTTAGCAGAACTCTTAACTGCTGGCCTGTCCAGCTTCAAATATTACATAAAAATACATTTAATAACAGAGTGATTGAAGCTCTTTCAGGAACAGAAATGCTTTGTGTCATGAATGGTGAACTGTGCTCTGGGTGTCCCTGGTCAGGGACAGACTGAAGGAGGTGGCAGGAGAGAGGAGAAATAGAGCGAGAGCAGCTCCTAAACACACCCCCACCCCCCCACACACACATTCCTGTCTTTACATTTAAATATGTGGCAGAGGAAACAGGAGCAGCACCAGTGCATGGTGACTTTTACCTATGAAAATGTCCTGCTCTGTTCTGCTGTATCCTTATTGGCCAGGGCGTTAGGTAGGCGGGGCGGAGAATCTCTGCAGCCAGCAGCTCCAGTGGAGGTGGAGCGATGGGAGACCAGGTTGCTGAAACTGGGACGAGAGGTCAGTGCTCCCTCTGGAGGTGGAGCGGGGGGAGTGCGGTGCCAGTGGCCGACCGGGGCCCCTGCGGTCCTGCTGGACTGAGCTCAGCGTCATTCCTCCAGGTCCCGGTGATGAGTCGAGGTCCGACCGTCCGACTCCTGGACAGTGAGCGGGTGTTTTAAGTGGAGCCTTAGGGAAACGAGTTCACTGTGATTTTCAACCCAGTGTGTTTAAGGCGCATTTACTTTGGAACGGAGTGGAATCAAAAAACTATTTGCAGTGTTTGAATTTGAAATTCAAACACTGAATTTGTGTTTCAAAATAATCAATGAAAAACACTTCACGTACAGTATTAAAACCTTTACTCAGACAGGATACAACAAGAGAAACAAGATTAAGAAATAATGACTGAAAAAAGTATTCATATTTTTTTCAATCCCAGAAGCACACAAAAGTCAATCGGCTCCATGTGTGCGATGGAGTGGGACACAAACAGGACAAATAACAGACACGAGAGGAATTAAAAAACAAAAACAAGAGTGACAGATTCTGTTCTGATTTTACAGTTATTGTACTTGTTTAATACTTTGTAATAAACAAAATGTGAATAGCATAGTCAGTGAAGGGGGAGATGGGAAACAAGACAAATAAACAGTTTTTTTTCAAGGTGAAGAGTAAACAATTAAGGAAGATTCTAGATCTACCGGGACTGGGTTTTTCTTCTTGATTGACAAATCAACACCTGATCCGAGTTTGTTTGGTCCCTGCCCTTCTTTCCTCCGCTGCTTCTCTCTCTCTGACTAACCCTCCACATTTTCTCCAACCTAAAACACCAGCGCCAACTTTCTCCTTAAAGTGAGCAACCGACATTAAGTTGCTCCCTCCCAATCAAAGTCCATTCAACGGGACCAGATCCTGTGTCCACAATTATAGCCACAAATCCTGAAGGTTTGGCTTCATGCAGCGACAGCAACGCGTGACTCTTAACACAGGTTCCCACGGGCGCAGGAAACAAGAGCAGGGACCCCTATTCAATCGCTCCTAGCTTGTGTTTCAGTCATATATGCATTTCCCTGTGTCTTGGAAACCAAAGCAGACCTTTTAAGGCCCACGGGACCCCATAAACAAATTATTGGGGGGAAAAAAGCACCAATGCACAGCGTGAGCACCAAGAGGGGGCCACACACTGATCTACTCCTCCCTCGAGAGACCAGTCCTCCCCTCTCCACCCGAGCTGTCAGTCCATTTATATCAGGGCCCCTCTTTAGCATCCACTACACAGGCCACGGTTAGTGCACACTCTTTAGTGGGCTGCACAAGAATCACAACATACATGACACAACAGGCACCGGGGACTGAGTGGCCCTGCAGCTTTTTCTTTATTTTTAAAACAGCAACATCCGCAAACAGCTTGGCAGTGATCAATAAACCAGCGAGGGTGGTGGTTTCAAGACTGCATGGCACACACTGCCTCGTTGATCAGTGCGGGATGGGCCCTGTGTCGATAGGTCAAAATGCCGCCCCCAATATATCTAATCCATACACAATGATCAATTATTCAGTCACAAACAGCCGGCAATCCATAACACACACACACACACACACGCACACACACAGAAAAAAGTATGTTTAAATCAATACATTTTCAGAAAGAGTCATTTCAAAATGTAACAAAGATGGCGACAACAAATACTGCTACACAGTCAAAAGGTCACAGCATGCGTCTGCCTTGAGTGCACAAACATTTGTGGGCGGTCGCCATGGGAGGCCGCTGCTCTGCCGTCATGTAAAGGCGGTAAAGAGAGACACGCCGGGCTGAATCCCTTCCTTGCCAATGCTCGTCCCTCTGAACAACAACAAAAAAGCTTCACATCCTTTTTTCCCCAATCAGTCCAAGAATCACGGGATTCATGTTACAGGTCCGTCCCGATGCACAGCCCATGCGGCCGAGCGCCTGGTGAGGTCAAGGTAAAGCAGTGGAGACGGGGGAAAGGGAGGAGGATAAAGCATCAGGTCACCCCGTCAGCTGATCGCCCCCCACCCGGCTCCTCCTCTGGGCATCACGTTTGCGCTCAGCACATCACCGCCAAAGCTATAGGATCTGCCAGTCAAAAGGCGTAGCTGCAGACAGATTCATCACACACGGGCATGAAAGCATACGCACGTGGCCACACATACACCCGATAATAAATGCAAAAATAAACAACAACCAACCACCAGCTTCCTGCTGAAACAGGAAGCCAAGCTCAGCCAAGCTTAACGTGGCTGAGCGTACAGAGCCTGCTGGCGGTTTATCACCCACTACATGACCGAAGCTCATAGCACAACGTTAAGAAGAAATGGCTCAACTTAAACCCACTGCTGTCATTTGGAGGGATGGGAATTCTGAATCTTCTCACTGCCAATTAATATCGCCCAATGTAACAGACTAAGCAAAAATTGCCTAAAATACAACGCACAATTTGCAACCGTTTACCACAATATGGATAAACAAGTCGCATATCTTTTACTTTGATTGGTATTTGCTCAGTCAGCGGAGTACGTGACTGGTATGTAGTTTTCTTCCTCCCTCCAGCACTCGGCTGATTGTGTAATCGTTCCCATCTCCAGCTAGACACACGGTAGCAGCAGGCTTAAACATTCAGCAGAGGAAGCTCCAAAAATACTAAATGTGATAGTGCGGAGATGGTTGCTGGGATAAAGCCAGCCCACTCTCTGAGGGGCGAGTGGGTTGCTCTCACAGACTTCATTCCACGAGCTGATCACAAGACCTCAGAGTCTGGTGGGGACTCAAGTCTCTGAGACCAAAGCGCATCATGCTTTTCTCTACCAGCAGAGGAAGAATGCCGTGGTGCACGAGTGGCAGACGGCTCTCTGCCTGAAGGAGATGAATGAGCCCTCTGGACACTACTCTGAGGAGTACTGACATGTTAAACAAAACCACCTGTCTGACAGGCCATCTAACAGCCGGCCTCCGAGCCCGCATCACATGGGGGGAGGGAGAGGCCACGGATCCTCTCTGAGAAGTATTTGGACTATCTGCAGGGCAGGAAGCACATTGCTCATTCTGGTCAAAGCAGCTGGCGGACCACAACACTCATCAGCTACTCTCATTGCTTCCACCGGCCTAACTTCTTTCTAAAATACAAAAAACACAAACCCTGGTTGTGTCTGGAGGAGCACAAACACTGATCAGCCACAAACAAAATGTACAAACACTTAGTTGATGTTTATTTCCCGTGGTAGGGACTCTGCAACAAAGTTAGGCGTCAAAAAGTAACACAAAAATGAAAAGATAAAAAGGGGGAAACCTTCAGCAGACGATGAGTGGCTGTCTGATGTGTCTGCCTACTTGCATACTGTTTGCATTGATGTAAATGTGCAAGTCTTAAACTAACCACATCAGTTATTTAGCACCTGGTAGAGGACTGCTGTGCCTCTTCCCTGTAGAATGACACTGCAGAACTAACGATTCTCATTGCTATTAAATGTGCTGACTAATAAGAAGGCTTAACACACCTCAGAACGTCAACGCTTTTTTAATTAAAATCCACCCAAAAGAAATCTTTGTGTACCCAGTATTGCTCAACGCCTAATTCATAGTCTACTGAGTATTTCCTCGTGTGGCAGTTGGACTTGAGTTTTCGCCGTGATGCTCAGATTCAGCCGGCCCCCAAAACAGTCTCACAGTTGTCAATGAAAATCAGTCACTGAGACCGAAGGGGAACAACAGAAGTTGGTGCAAAAGCAGCAGAGAGGTGTGGCCTCAGGCGCAATAACAACTTCATGGTGATGACCTCGCACAGGAGGCAGGCATCGTGTTGAGTCGACAGCAAAAGCATAACAGAGCTATTAAATGCGTTTGTTGGAGCCACGTTTCACAGGCATCTGTTTTTCTTTTGGACTATTTACATCTACTGTACAACAGCCGCAGGGATCGAGCCAATACACGCTGAAGGAAGTTTTCCAGAGCTGCAGGTACTAAGTGCGGGATTTCCATTGTACAGCACTAATTAGAACATTATTGCATCACAGTAACACGACAAACAAGGAGCTCAAACACCGGTGCATTGTTTGCCAATCTATACGCAGCCGGTGATTTATCCATAAGCGGCGGAAGGAAATTTGATATTGATTGAGTGAGTTGAAATGTTGCATTATTGCCACTGTCAAATATATCGTCTGGTCTTTTTTTATCTTACATCTTTGATGTTGCACACAAATTCAGCTTTTCGCACCTCAATCTACAGGGGGAACAGAGTGCAGCATGTTGAATACCTTACACAGCTCAGCTAGGGGCGGACCAATCCCACTGTGTTCACCTGTACAGGAAGTGGCCCGTCATTTAGTAAGTTCTATCACAAATCATCACATCTGATTGGACGACGACGCAATAATTATACATTAGTACCTTCAAGGTCCTCTTAGGTATCTGAGAATTGATGGTCATTTCTAGGAAACAGGAACATTTACACAGTTACAACTCACAAAAGTGCATAAATGACCACCAGCAAATGGAGGATTTTGGGGGACAAGGAGATAAAAAGACAAACAACAAAAAATGTTGACTAGCATGAAGCTGTACTTCCTGTGAGACTCTAGCTGTTTAAAATGCCAACCAACTGCCAAAATAGAGAAAAGGAAGAAATCAAAACTAACAAAAAAAAAATTATGAAAGATTCAAGTCATTCTTCTTGTCTTACAAAGCCTGCTGTGCGCATCAGGGTGGGCGGGACAAAGTCCGTCTGTTCAACAAAGTGCTCCCGATCCCCTTTTCCTGGATTTCAATGCCTTGGAAAAAAGCTCTCATTTCATGAGTACAGTACTTCAAATAGAAACTCAAACAAGTTTCAGCATGATTATTCAAACAAAAGCTTAAAATGTTTCAATGTTTCCGAGATTGGATGCGCTCACTGGGAGGGTCTGTCTGCCTGTCCATTGTAGGACACCTCCTGACCAATACGAATTTAAATAATTTGATGATGGACAAATGATTGAAATCCTATGCACCTGATTTTAAGCTAAAACCAGACATGAATAAGTATCCGGCAAGCCATGTAACTAAGTCACCCAGTTACCCAAAAGCAAAAAGCCCACTGTGAAATGGGAAAACTAAAGGCAAATTTAGGATTAAGACATGTGATAAAAGGGGCTTGTATTCTTTAAGTCATAACCTCTATGGTGGAAGAATTGTGTGTGTGTGTATATGTGTGTGTATATTATCATACTGCTCATCCATATTATCTGTGTATTGCATGTCAATTCATGTATGCAAGTTAATATCTGCAAGTGTGAGCGTCACAATAATTAGCCATTGTGTGTGTGTGTGTGTGTGTGTGTGTGTGTGTGTGTGTGTGTGTGAGACAGAGCCGGTACAGTAAATCCAGCAGGAGAGGCCCAACGACCCAACGTGGGGTGGCGTGTTGGCGATCCTGGTGTGCATCGGATCCTGACCGGACCGAACAGAACCCGGCCTCCTCTAGGTGAGCTGGTGGGGGGCCTCCAGCATCTCCATTAGGAAGGTGTCAATGGGCGTATCGCCAATCAGTTTGAAGAAGAACAAGTGCTCCAGGCACTTCAGACCAATGGAGCGCAGCGCTGGGAGCCGGAGGAGGAGCTTTGCAAACCTGGATGACGGAGGAGAGAGAGAATTGACCACGGACCTGCAAGTCGTGAACACAGAAGATGGCTCTGGGCATAAAGCCCACATCACACCCAGCCTGCTACCAGCTGCTCTGTGCTGCAGTGCCATGTTAAAGCGGATTGAGCTGATTAATCCTCAACTGTGGGAGTAGTCAACGCAGACCTCCCCTCTTCTTTTTCAGTATGTCTGTGTGTTACAGCCTACCTGCCCAGCTGATCGGGGTATTTCTGCTTGCAGTAGGACTCAAGCGATGCGTACACCCTCTCTCTCAGTTGCTCCACCTCGCTGGGGTTGGACAAACCCTTGGCATCTTCAGATGGAAACAGAGAACATCTACGTTATCCCTACATGAGAATTAAACACATTTTCCATTTCAAAATTCTTTTAATTGTCCAGACTCAATTTGTCCACTCTCTTTGTCCACTGTCCTTCGCGATTGTTTCCTCGTGAATCTCCACCCGCCACACGTACCTGGGTTGAAGAGGATGATGGCTCGAAGGCAGCCGAGCTCCGTCTTGTCCATCTGCATATCTCTCATCTTGCTTACGAGCTCTGTCAAAACCCTGCAGAGAAGAGATTTGCGGAGGGAGATCCCAGTTGGAGACAATTCCAGATTAGGGAGTAGAAAGGAGACAAGGGAAAGGGACAAGAGGAGAAGAAGATAAGGAAAAAAGAGAGCGAGATAGCAATAAAAACAAGAAGAAGAGAGGGGGGAATAAGAGAGTAAGAACAACAGAGTGGGACCAGACTCCATCATCACATTGTATTATGGTTACTTCTCAATGGAATGGCTTTACGTGTAAACTAGATAGGGCATGGCTGAACTTGGAAAAACAAACCCCAAAATAAACAACAAGCTAGATAAACTGACAAGGGAGACAAACTGCTGCCACCAAATAGTGGGAAGTTCTGGCTGTGGATAATTACATGTTCTTCTTTTCTACTCAATACAATTGTGGGTTCAATTTGTTGTGTTTGTAATTAACTATTAGCAAACATGCACCAGTTGCTATTAAAGTGTTGTGAAAGGGCCAAATGATTAAAATCTACTATGGCTGGAGAGTAAAAACTTTATAGTTTCCTGTTAGTTTTCAGGCTTTTACTTTTTCCACACAGCCTTTGTTCCACTATCTCAACGGATGACTCCAAGGTCCAGGGACTAAACACGCTTTCATTTTCTGAGCCCTAAATCTCACTCATATTTTAGACCAATCTTCTTACAAAGACACCAAATTCATAGATGTTTTTGGAAATGCCTTGTTTCATTCAATCAAGGGTTTGTCTAACATCCTCGATTTGAAAACTGTCGACACTTATCTGTGCTAAGGTGAAAAGAATTAAGAGGGCCAGAGCGAGGAAGTGATAATGACTTTGGTTGCGTTACTTTATACTTTAAAGGAATGCTTCACACACAAAATGATGTTTTGTATATACATGACTCATCCCTTGTTACCTTTAAAATCTTAAAGAAAGTTTTTCTCTCATGCCTCTTGGTGAACGAAGAATGAAATAAGAGAGAAAGGTCTTGAATTGAAGTAAACGTGGGCCTTTTGAACAGCAGAAACCAGCAAAACCAAATTAAAATCTTGGTTTACAAACTCTCACACAACTCAAGCAATATATAATCCAGGTCTAATTCATCCATTCGTGTGCTCACTACTCCAAACACATGCACCGCCACTAACACTTTAATATTTAAAACATTTCTGGATAAACAGTCCAAAACAGTTCGGTAAGTAGTGAGCTTTTCTCAGTTATTGGATTCCTTGTTCAGCGTGGAGGCATGTGGGAAAAACACATTTTTGATTTACTTGATTAACAAATGTTAATTTTCTGTTTTCTTTGGGGGGGAGGGAGTCCTTTAAATACCATCCATTCATTTTTTTATATGCTTCACAAATCTTGAAACCTAAGGAAGTAAGAAAGGTATCTTGTTATTCAAGAGAAGTGCATGCAAACAGCAGAAATTACAATTTTACTTGGCAGAAAAAGAGTTAACACCAACAAATTCATACATTTATATTCAAATGAGGCATCATACATCATCAGATGTGAAGCTCCACAATATATAAAATGTAAAACCTGTAACAAGTTGTGCTTTGCTGCCTGATTATGACTTGGATGAAAGAGGAGAGGACTATGCAGACCCGGGGGGGAGTGATGGCTATGAGTGTATTTACTACTCCGTCATCAGAAACTGACATTTTCACAGACCCCGCCCAAGCCCACAATATAGAGCATTGGCACATGAAGTTCTTTTCTACAGTTCGCAGTGATGTTTGGGACGCACCCCAACATCAGTACGTCATCAAAGAAGAGGGCCAACACTAAGGCAGGGCATCAACACACTCTGACCTGCCTGCACTGGGGTCATACAGTGTCTAGTCCCTCTATTAATGCACTGGGAAAGCTTGCCCAACACATTTCGATTGGCTCCTTATGGTCTGGCAAGGCGCAACAAGCATTTGGTTTGGGAAGAAAAAGGCGTTGACGACGGACGAAAGATGAAAAGTACCCTGCAGGCAATTGGAAGAGGCTTTTGACAGTCAAAGACACAAACCAAATATGGTGCAGAATTCTAATTCAAAATGCAGTACTGCTCTTTGTCATCTAAACCATAACATTTACTGCGGTCAAACAATTCTAAGTGGCTGTTGTTCAGACTGATATCTTGTATACCTTTTGCAGAGCTGCGGAGAAGCCCAAAAGCATCAACCTTCCAGCTTTGGTTCTGAGTTTGTTTCAAGAGGAGGGGTTTCAGAAAGGTGTTTGTGTGGAGGCGTAATTACCTGTCAAATATGGCCCCAACCTCGGCATTGTGCGCCCTGTGTATTCAATCACAATGTGTTATTACAATGTCATTACACAGTTACATTGTTATAACAGAAGTCTGACTGTTTTCTAAGCCCTTGAGCTGTACAGATGGTCAGTGCTTACATATGATTTCACATAGTGACAATCTGTAGTGGTACAAAGTACTTGTTATAGAAAACTGTATGCATGAGGATTGTTCACATATTTCGTATTTGATTTATCTTGCACCTGCACCCAAACACGGATATTTCTATATGTGTACCTCTGATAAACACTTGATCCGTTTTACGACAAACTGTAGTCTTACACAAGGTGCAAGCTATATTCACATGGATTAAAATAAGCAAAAAAGGAGGTTATGATAAATCTTATGAGCCAAATGCATTACAGCAGAAAATCATTAGTACACGTGTGGAAAACGATTAACCCTCAACTTAACAGGTGTTCCTCGCTAAGCATACATCATGAAAAGTAACTGATTTTGATCAATCAAATTTCATGTTTTAGTCTGCTCCAGCATCCACACTGTATTTGCCTTTTAAAAAGTCTTGTATTTCTCCTTTGAGAAAAAAAAGGAACCAAAAGGGAGAAATTGATCTATACATTGGTTTTATGATTGTGCCGTCTAGTTTTCATTAATTCAGTTGTCACTGTATTCGTATGTGTAATGGTGGCCATAGTTCGATACAAACCGATCCTAGGCAGTGCAGACGGTCACAGTCTTTGAGCAACAACCTCAAGTCTCATTCCTATCAACCTAACAAACACGCATCTTGGCCAAACAGTCACAAACTCTTTTTCTACCTTTTCATGATAAAAAAACCTATCAAAAATAGGGTTTAAAAAATAACAAAAAAGCATGCTGTCATGACATGTTGATGACTAAATGAGAAAGTTTTCACTTAACTGTGGCTATTGTGTGAAAAACGGAGGCTCATTCCTGCCTTTTCCGAGCGTGTGTGAGAAAAGGCAGTGTCTGAGTACAAAAATGTCTCTCTGCTCTCTCTTGAGCCAGGGTTTGTTTTGTCCATTCTGGGCTACTGTATAAACGTGGCGGTGCAACACGCCAGACCTAGTGAAGAGGACCCACCCCCTATGTAGATATGAAGGTCTAAGCTAACAAAAATGTTGCAGGTGATTCTATACAAATGAAAACATGGTTAGAAATTGTATTCCATTTATACCAATAGATCCACCTACACCCTAAACACCGTCCCTTTAAGAAAACAAATAAACAACAAACAACCACCAAAAAGGTTAAACAGAAATCAACAACTCATAAATCAACAAAAGAGAACAGGAAAAGACATTAAAACGGAAAAGATGGGCGCTTACTTTCTTTATTCTTGTCATTGATTGGAAGGTAAGGCTAAAGACCCTTGCTCAGAAGGACAAAGGTAGTAGGAACCGACCTTTTCCGGTTTGTAAAATGTTTTCTGAAATCTTCCGTTTTCTCTTTTGTAATTTAATTGTTAGAAATAATTTTCTGTCGTGTTGTTGGGTTTTCTACAAAAAGCTGTAGTAGTTGTGTTGGTCTAGGCTTTCCTAGTAAGACATTTAGTTTTGTACATCCTCCTTGACAACGTAGGATGCTGATGCAAGCTGAAACCAAAAAACGCTGCTAGAAGAGAGCAGTGCTATGAGAAAAGGAAAGTATCAGAGGAAAATAATTGAGCCGTTTGGCATAAGCGTGCTGTAAACCTGACCTGTTTTCTAGGCACAAATTAACCCTGTATAACAATGTAATTACTGTGTAACTAACAGTGAATTGACACATTGTGATGAAGTTTTTATTTCTAACCAAAGCATGTGATAACGTTAGGAACACTCACTCGAACGACTGAAACTGTATCAGAACCTGCCGATGTGATCTACCTCTGGATAATGTCATCCCATGCTCAAATCAACCAGCATTATTATTAAGTGTCACGTCCTAAATAAATGAAACCCCCTCTCAAAAGAATAACAATGTTAGGATTTCAGTTATTTCATTATTAGTTTCTACTGGCATTTCAAAAACAAGTCACTTGACTTTGGAGGTAACAATTGATGGTTGATGCAATCAGGCAGAAGGCTGGAGAGGCTGACATGGCAGTTATTATGTTCAGGGTTTGTTTTCTGGTGATTATGGAATAAGTGTTTTGGGTTCTCAAACCAACAAGCTGGTTCTAGATGGAATTGTTAAAGACTCTGGACTGTCTTGTACCTGCGGCCAGTAATCAAACCAAGAATAAGGGCTGGGCAGTATATTGGTATTAGTTATCGCCTATGACTTTGGATATCTTAATATGTTCAAACATTTAGTCTTTTACTGGATTTAAAGACTGCATGACAGTAAAGTCCTAACTAGGACTCTTCTTGCTGTTCCATCAGGGGCCTTTAGCTACTTAGTCATTATATCCACATTACTGATGATTATGTATCCAAATCTATTGTTTCTAAAGTTTGTGAAATAGTCAACCCTACAATATCTTCGCAATATCGATATTAAAGTATTTGGTTAGAAATAGTGATTTTCTCATTATCGCCCACCCTAAAACCACACAAGGCACAGCATGATTTCTATAGTAGTATTTATTGAATGACTTATACAATGCTGTGACCTTAGATTATATAAAGACTATCAGTGATTGCCTTATGCTTATTAATTATTTAACTGGTTTATGTGAAGAGTGTTAATACTTTTTTTTTTATAAAAGTCTTTATGCCAGATGAGATCACAAAACAATTATTCTTTGGTCAGCAGAAAAGAAGACGTCACACATAAATATATTACCAGGGCCTCCACAACATTCTGTACAACAATTAAATGTAAACTATCATATAAATATCATTTTATGTATTTAAGGGACTGCCTTATAATATAATAGTTAGTATTGTACATTAGCCAGCCATTGATGTCTGTGTGTGCACATGCATGTCTCTGGGTAAGCATTAGTCGCCGGCCTCCCCCAGCATGCTGTCGCCCTACAAGCAGAACTAAAGAAGCAAAGTCTCTCAGCCAATCACTGCCAACGCAGAACACAGCAGCTGCAGCCAACCAAAGATTAGGACACAGTATCCTAAATTATTACCCCAGTTACTAATCGTTACTAAACCTGAATAATTCATGTGCATAAGTGTTCTTTCTTTCTTTATCTAGCTCTCAGGACTGATGTGGGTTCACCAGGTCAAATCAAGAGGGGACTGTGGATTTTACCTGGCTTCTCAGGCTCCATCTATTTTAGGCTTAAGGTAGGTGGTCCTAATACTGTGCAGAAGCGGATCTATTCTCAGTGAATTAGAAAGGTCTTTGAAAAACCATTTATATTGTTTATGGTGGCATGTCCTCTCCAGTTGGGCCAAACTTCTGAATTCTAGGGAAATCACTGGTGTGGTATGTCTGTCAGAGAGATACGCTTTGTGCACACATCTGTGTTACCTGTCAAAGATGGCTCCAACGCCTGCACTGTGAGCACTGTTCCTGTGGACGTGCAGGCCGGTGGCCAGTAAAATCCCATCCTTCACGGAGATGGAGCGATGGGAGAAAGATGCAATCAGGAGTTCATTCCAGCCTGATGGAGAGGGTTTCAATATTTAGTGAATTAAGTCAGTTTTGAGTTGTTTTTGTATTTCTTGATACCATATATGATTGAATGTGCAAATGAAGATCTTTCAGTAAATGGTTAATGGGCTGTATTTGTATAGATCATTTCTAGTCCTACGACCACTCAGAGCTCTTTAACATTACATGTCATCATTCACCCATTCACATCCATTGTGAATGGGTGGGGCTACCATGCAAGGTGCCACCTGCCCATCAGGAGTAACTAACATTCATACATTGTAGGAACAGCCTGCGGGAGCAATTTGGAGTGAAGTGTCTTTCCCAAACACATCGACATGGACTAGCGGAGCCGGGGATCGAACCACCGATCCTTTTCCAAAATCGTACAAAACAATGCAAAACAAAGCAATACTTTAGAAATGATTCCTCGAGATAAAAGATGAGACTATTTTTAGTTCCATATTGAAAATGGAACAAAGAGCTGGGCCTACCAGATTCCCTGACAACATAAAACTTAAAAACCCATCGAGTGGCTGGTAGATTTTGGCATCCACCAGCCGCAGTGGCAGACGGACCAAATGTAACGACAGTGACGCTGAATCTCAGTGTAAAAAGGGAAAACCTGTCAGCACATTCCCCACTGATTCATTCAGCGGTCTTGAGGCAGACTTACCTGCACGTAGCAGGATGACCTGGTCGTCCAGGGCCAGCTCAGAGAAGTGAGGGATTCTCTTAGCCCACTCCACCAGGGTGAAGAGCTGCTTGTCAGCTGCCTGACAGATGTTGGTGACAGGATCGTTGGGCTGAAGAAAACAGATTTAGAGGTGTGTATTATTCGTACCAACTGAATGGGAAAAGTGTCAAAACAATCCTACAGTATTTGACCAAATATTAAATATAAGTATGATTATATACTTAAATGAAGTAAAGATTATGAGCTAACAATCATCTCTCATGTTCCAATATTTGTATCCAAATAATAATGTTGAAGCAAAAGCTTGTGGTTCATTTCCACCATCCAGACCACTCACAGAGCTGCCACCTGAACCTCCATCTGTGTGAAGCTCTGTCTTCTGCTCCACGGCCATCTCTGCTTCCAAGATCTTCTCCACCGGCATCTCCTCGTTCACCACACTGGTCGACTCCACCTCGCCCTCTCGTTCCCTGTTCCTCTGTCGTTCCTCTTGGACAGCTGAGGGGAGGGGGGGGGGGAGATGAGGAAATGCACAGGAGGAAAACAATGAAGGACAAGAAAAAGGGGGGGTCGAGACAAGGAGTAAGAAGAGCAGAGAGTATACATTGTGTGTGGGAAGGGTGGGAGAGAGGAGGACAGTATGAAAAAATGGAGAAGCAGGAAAGGTGCCAGAGCAAAAGAATGGACAATTTACCGAAGCAAAGGGCTTGGGCCATGGTCGTGATCATAGGACATCATTAAAGACGAGAATAACACAGCAAAAGAAAGAGAACAAGAGGCAGTGGAAGAGCAAACGTCGACGAGAAGGAAGGATAGGACACCAGACAACAGAATGGATCGAGCGACAGGATTGGAGATGAAGAGAAGACATGAGGGAGAAGTATTGGTGCAGGAAGAGGATGGCATAACAAAAATGAAAGAAAGAAAAACAACATGTGAGACCAAAATAGCGTGACAAAATGTGTGAAATAGAAAAAAAAGAAGAATTCATGATAAATCCAAAGTCTCTCATTCTGTCTTTCATACTTTTTTTTCTTTTTACTTTCAGGCTCCTTGCCAAGGCAGAAATGGACAACACGAAATAAAGTATTATTAACCAATTGTTTTTAATCACCAACAAGGAGGGAATTACAAAACAATTAACATTGTAATCTGAAAGTCAGGATTTTACTCAGATTCAATTTCAGGACATGGTGTGAGTGTGAATGGTTGTCTGTCTACATGTGAGCCCTGTGATAGACTGGTGACTTGTCCAGGGCATACCCTGCCTTCACCCAATGACAGCTGGGATCGGCTCCAGCGCCCCGCGACCCTACACAGGATAAGCGGTTCAGATAATGGATGGATGGATGGATTTTTCTTTTAATACCTTCTCCAGATTAAGTCCAAGTTGGTTTCTAATTTTCATGAAGTCCAATAAATCTGGTTGGAGCTTGACATTAAGCTTTTTCAACCCTGTGGGCGAGTGGCTGTGGAGTTTTACTTGCCTAATGTAGGCCGTTTAAAAAGTAAATACAATTAATTAAAAAACTAAATGTTCTCTTTTTACTTTACATTGTCTAGTATAGAGGTTATTTTCAAAAGGAAATACGTTTTTTTTCGTATTTCTTTTTTTAATGTTTCCTTCAATCTAACTTTCTTTGGAAACATAAGTAGTTTTAATCATGTATCATACGCTGCTCAGAGCTAGTGTTTGGAAGGTAACCAAGTCATGACGCCCTCTCTAATATTTTATATATTATATAATGCTGTGAAAAAATATCCTTCAAACAACTGGATTAATTAAAGTTTCCCGGCAAAAACTACATTGGAACAAACACATCACAATAACGTTGTAATTTAGCTATCGCCCCGATGCTGAACTGAAAACCTGCGTTCCACTTGCCCCTACACAGTGTTAACTTGAGTTTGTGGCCTGCCATGCATGTTACTACAGAAAGGCAACAGCAATCAGGTGTAAGTACATAAATACAATGAATTCAATCCAATTCAGATGAACTGAGTAGAATTTTTAAAACACAGTAACTCAATTTTAGGGGACGAAAGGTAATTGCACGATATGCAGACATCAGTAGACACAGACTGCGACTGGCCTGCTGAATAAAGAACATCACACCATAAGGACCTACCATCTTGGTCCTATGTTTAGGATCACTGACTTCTTCCATTTGACTGAAGTCCCGTTCACCAAATACAAATGTGAACAATCGAAGACATCCAAGCTGATAGTTGCTCAATACAGATCTCACAGATATACATTTTCCAGTAGGGAAATAATAAATTACTTTATGTTTATCGTTTTGGTCATTTATTGTATTATATTGTATGTGACGTCATTGCTTCGTTTATGATTCAAATAACCCAAGTTTCTGGGTTGTGCTGCGAAAACGGCACATATCAAGTATTTATTGGTTTAAATTTTGAAATTACATCTTGATGTCTTGTGTTTATTGTTCTGCACCAATCACCAAGCCAAATTCCTTGTATGTGTAAAGTACTTGGCAATAAAACGTTTCTGATTCTGTTTAAATAAAGCCTTTGTAAAAGAAAAACAAGCACGGTGTATTCTTTGGTGGAGGATTCATTCTTGATCAATAACATGTCTGGAAACACTTTAAATAAGGTTCTTTCCGTTTGAATCCTAGTATGTACACTTAATGTCAAGCAACGCAAAGACGTTGATAAACTCCTGATTTTATCACCATCAATCTGCATTGGTCACTGTGCCGTGTTTAATACGGAATAAGAAAAGGCGTGCCAGTGGCCACGGGTTTTGAGAAGCTGCCACTTTGGAAGACAAAACTGGCATAAAAAACACCTGTGTGGGAAATTCAATGAACATCTATCCTCCTCCTTCAAATCAAAGCATCTTTTAAAATAGAAGTTAACACTCGTGGACAAAAGTGGAACTGCTCTGTGGCCGACTGTCGTAACTGTGACTCTACTGGGCAGCACCCAGTCAACAACAAGAAGCTTTACAGTACAACAGGTTGAAGATCAAAAGGAGTGTGCATTCTCTGCAAACTTTCCCTGGCTCTATAAAGGTTTAAAAAAAACATGGGGGAGTGATTTGAGGCTGGCACTGGTCCACCTCTGAGCACTGGCAACAAACCATGGACCGACATTTAAAACTAGCTCCTCCTCATCGATATGCAATGAAATATCTCTGTTCTCACTCATGCAGACACAGACACACACCCCTCCCTCCCTCTTCTCCTTACATCTGTCGTTCATCTTGGCCACTACAGAAGGAGGGATGGGGGGAGAGAGAGAACGAGAGGAAACAAAAAGAGGAAGAGAGGGGGAAAGGGGGTTAGTGTATACAAGGCTTACCCACCCCCATCTCCCTCTCTACCACTCGTTCTGTCTATCCCTTGTTACAAATATCACTGAAGCTCTCTGAGTTCAAATGCACAGGAAATATATCAACCCTGCTACATTTACTGATGCATTTAACTACTATTCATAGATTAGCTGTAATATCTCACGTAAAAGGTAGGGTTGGTAGTCTTCTTCAAAAATGTTTTTGATATTTTTTTGATATCCCAACAGTGATCAATAAATCAAATGTTGACAAAAGACTCATTGCTCGTCACCCGAGTCTTCCACAAGATGCTACTGTGACAGTTGTGAGTCCTAACAATAGCCATGTTTGTTGTTTACCTTTGTTATGACAATGTTGGGGGAGTGGCTTTGGAGAGACGGGCGGTCAGTGTTGACAACTTGGGTCCCGATTTTCTTGCTAGGTGTGCCAACATTTGGTATTGAACAGGAGTTAGCAACACTGGGCTATTAATTTAATTTAAATCTAGCTTACACTTGCTAGTTTCTCAAGATTACCAACCCTAGCTTTAAGGTTATGGGTGAAGTTAAGGCTTAGGTTTTACGGGTTTAGGCAGCTTGCATAGAAAGTGCCTCCCACAAAAAGCAGCTGTCTTCAATGCCCCTTTCATCTGTGTTGACTTAATACTCCATGACTACAGTGATCATTAAAAACAACAGCGGCGACCACACATCTCAACAACTTATCAAACATAAACGGATTCATCATCACACTAAGATATAAGTAGCATCGTAATGTGCTGTATATATAACTTATGTGATAAAGCACTGTACGCAGTACAGTTAGCTCCTACCAACACTTAGAAATGGACTGGTAAACTCAGGCAATTTCATGATAGTTTTTAAGTTTAAAGTTTGATTTCAAACATACTGGTACTGTAGTTAAAATTACTTCAGTTGTATAGCTGCTACCGGGACTTAACGGTGGAGTTTGCGCTTTTTTATCAAACTATAAAAGGAATATCTGTCTGTCTGCATGTCCTTCTCGTATCTTGTCAACCGCTCAGCCAATCTACCTCACATATTGGCCGGCGTGCTGCTGAGAACCCAAGGAGGGTTAAACGAGCGGCACGTTCAATAAACGTTGAAGAAACAAACGAACAGCGCTCTGTGCAGCAACGGAGGCGGGGCCTCAGGCCTCGGGCAGTTCACTCCGTAACCACACTCTTCTTCACTTCCCTGGAGTCAACACCAGCGCACAGACCACTGGAAACTGAATCAAACCAGAGTGTATTTAACCGCAGTGACTGTGAGTAAAGCGCAACTTGGATACGTTTTTTTTCGTGTATGATAGTTTTGCCCCAGTTACTTATAATAACGTTACCGTCACCAAAATGCCACCTCCAATTCCAGCCAAGCTCTTTATAACACGCTCTATAAGCCTTTATAACACTGGTAAGTGTATTTCACTGATGTTTCTGATCACGAGTAACAGTGAGTTGGGTGTTCTTCAGGGGCAAAGTTTGTGATTTGGGGGCCCCAGGCAAACATGGTCTTGATTGGGAATGTTGGTACTGGCAGTGTTAGATGAAGAAAGCCTGCTCTAAGACTATTAATAACGCACAGTAAGAGTCACACACTGAAATGTATACTTCAAGTGAAGAGTGAAAGAGAGCCGTTATCAGCTAAATGTACTTTAATTTAGTGTTGATGTCTGTTCAAGGTGAAGCTTCAACATAGTTTAATGAATAATAAAGCATAATATTTAGTTCTTATATTTTTGAGTCAACACATTGTGAGGTTAATTTAGTACTACAATGTATTCCTTTTCAGTAGACGTACACTTAATAGTATACAGTTGAGTTGCATATATTTAAGGGCTGTGCGGGCCTGTTTTAACAGTGAGTTAGAATAGTAACGTAATTCAATATTTCTCACATCTAATCATCATAATAAATCCATAGCTGTTTGGGCCTAGGTTGCCTACCTTACCTTTGTGGTATATTTTTAACACTAAATCACAATGGATATAATGAGGACCTTTGATATAAATCAACAGCAAAAATACTCTTATTTGTCACAGTGAAACCAAAAAAGAAACATGAAGGGGCAGAGAATACCGTTTATGTTTTATACAAGTGTCATTCAATGGCTTACAAAATACTGAAGGATACACTAGTCATGTCCCCCAGTTTTGAGAAAAAGAAGGCCCCTACTTTTCAAACACTTAACATTGTGTCCAGCATTGAAATGTTCAGTTTGAACCCTCAAGCTGGGAAACAGTCACTGTGTTTATCGGCCCAAAGGGAAATTGTCAAAACCTTTGATATGATATTTTCTTATATTGTATCAAATGAGTGGTCGTTTATTAGTAGTCAGTCCCACTCAGCAAATATGCCAGTGTTAAAGAAAACCAATTTGTTGCAGCTCCAGAGATGGACATTACCCCATCATTTAACATCATCACTGAGGAGTGTTACACGAGTAGGAGTGCAATATGTTTGTCCCCTCCCCCTCAACTACTATTGGATATTCTTGAACCAGATTAGGAACACATAATATGAGGTTGTGATCAATCAGCTCAATCAAAAGCAAAGTTAAGGAATCTTTTTAAAAGCTTTCTGACTTCAAATAATTTAGCAACTATAACCAAATCAAATCATCGTTTTGTGAAAATGCACCATGTAGTGCATTCAAATCTAAAATTGAGTGTGTTGGATGGTGAAAGGGAACCATTTTTAGGGGTTGTGAGCAGGAGGGGCTGAGGAACCAGCCATCTCTAGTGACGTGCCCCTGCTTGCTCACCTTCTCTCTTCATGCCCATGGCCAGGCACTTCTGGTAGCGGCAGTACTGGCAGCGGTTCCTCTGTCTCTTGTCCACCATACAGTCTTTACTGTCCCGACAGGTGTAGGTCAAGTCTTTGCGCACGGTGCGCTTGAAGAAGCCTTTACAGCCCTCACAGCTGTAGACACCGTAGTGCTTACCTGAAAGGGCGTGGGAAGGAGGGAGGAAATGAGCCAAAGAAGTGAGAGAGGAGCAATCACAATTTGCTAGAAATGGCAACGGCTTCAATGTTTAGGGATCTCAGAGCATCTAAATGTCTCTAAGGGAAGATACAGAAAAAAAATTGTATTTAAGGTGTATAGTCACCAGAAGATCTGTCTCCGCAGATGGAACAAAGGCGCTTCTGGGAAAGCATCGGCCCTGGGCTGTGGGGAGACAGCTGCTTCAAGCCCAATGGAGGTTTCACGTCATCAGAGCTGCTCACTGCGTGGAGCCCTGACATGGACACTGTTGAGTTGATCTGAAAGAACGACAAAGGAGAAGGTGAACACATTGACGATAACAAGTTTTTTTGTTGTTGAGGAATTTCCTGAATCTCATTCTATCTCTGTAATAATGTAAAGGACTTGGTCAATATTCTCGGCAAGAGCACACAGAAACAACATCAGAGGGAGAGGCAAGCGGTTGTAAGAACAGAGGTGATAAGAGAATGAGTTAGAACGAAACTCATTACAATGACCATGTAAGTATCAAGGCCAAAAGAGAAGGAAAGATCGGGCCAAAACCAGATAAACAAAGATCTGTAGCTAAATAGTAGGGTCCCGTTGCAAAGGCAGATAAAGAATGACAGCCATTACATCAACAATCTGTGATGATGGACAACTTGAATTAAAGACGGTAATTTTCATATCTTCATATTAAAAAGTGTGATTTATTTGATTTTGTATTGTCTTATAGCAGTACTTGCTAACTGTCACTCAACAATCAGGACAATCTTAGACATTTAAGAAAATTGTTTTCAGAAAAGTATATTTCAAGATGTTCATTTCAAATTGCTGCTGTTATTGAAATGTGGATTGTGATTTAAATATCTGTCTCTAAGAGTGCTAATGCTGTCCAAAAAGCTAAATTTGACCTGTGATAGAACAGGGAAACGGTTCCATGGAAGAGATTGTATGTTTAGATTACTATCACGAGGAACAACAACAATCCTCCCTTACCTGCGGGCTGCTGATGGGGCCGTAGCCCACCGAGGGCGTGCCAGGTAGGCAGGGCGAGCCCAGTGAAGAGCTGATGACGGAAAAGGGGGAGCCGATGCTACTGATGGGACTGTTGACCCCAGAGGTGGTGGTAGGAGGCAGGGAGGTCATGGAAGCTGCAGCTGAGGGAGCCAGCGGAGGCGAGCGCTGCCCCGATGGAGGGGAGGAGACAGACGAACTGTCCGGGCTGTGGGAATCTGACACAGCGAGAAGGAGAACAGCAAGTGGCCAATGTCATCATTAATAAAAATAATGCAGTGCAAAAATGGCTCAGCTTATTATTAAGAGGTAAGACAGGGATCAATTGAATGTATTTTCATACTCAAAGACAAATATTAGGGATGCAGCGATACCACTTTTTTACAAACCGATACGAGTACGAGTATTTTTATTTGTGTACTTGCCGATACCGAGTACCGATACCTCTTAGATTTGGTCTCCATGAAAGTGCAATTAATTTGGAGGCAGATTTTATTTTATCCTCTGCAGATTATGTCAAGCCTATAGTACAAAATTAACAGAAGGCTATCCCAAGCTTTAAACGTCTTGTGGAAGTCCCTCTAATGTCAGACCATAAAACGCCCCCGTGTCCGGGTTCATAATGTCATCCGTAGCCGCACAACAGCGTCTGAATGAGGCCGCTGCCAACAGTTTGATTCAAACCGGCAGGACGGCAGTGATGACGCGCAGAGCTTCTCAATTATAGATGTATTAAATATGGAAGTCAAACGCGCCGCGTTACTCGCGTCTAACGTGCCGCCCGGCGTAAATTTGCGTCTGTCGCAACCACACACGTCTGTGCATAGACTTTACATGTAATCTGGTCGCGCGGAAAATTTGCGTCGCGTTCGGTGTGAACGCACCATTACTCTACACACCTTGCCGCAAGAGCCGCAAGAGAGCGACGAAAGAGCCGTATGCGGCTCTGGATCACGGGTTGCCGACCCCTGCCCTAGACGTTGAAGTCAGGTAGGACAACAAATCTTTTTCTCCACAAAGCGCGACCAGTTTGTTGTAGCGAAATACTGTTGAGTGGTATCGGTTCTTGGTATCGGCAATTGAAAACGAATACGAGTACGAGTATTTTAACGAAGTATCGGCCCGATACCCGATACCGGTATCGGTGCATCCCTAACAAATATGGTAGTTAAATTATGAAACTAAGTCTGCCTGGACTTTTGCAAATGGTTGTTATATTTTCATCAGGAGAAACTGTTGGTATCCCAGCAGTCCAGTAAAATGTGCTTTGCTTTTAATATCCCAGGATGTGATGCCTGAAGAAACTGCACTAGACACCTAAGTGAAGGGAAAGATTTGTTTGAGTAATTATTCTTTACACTTCTCAGGATTTATCATCAGCTTTCACACCGCACCTGAGATGCACGTTCATTCCATATGACTGGTGTGCAATCAAGGGAAAGAAATACACTTTCTTTCTCTGAAGACTTTTTTTTTTGCTCCGTGACTTGAATCTGGCGTACTTTTGATCTGGCTTTGTAGTGCCAATTGTTTTATTTCTTTATTTTAGTTTATGTTGCAGTTTGTATTGTTATGGCTTTCTTTGCTGGCTGTGTGCTGCATTTCCACTGCCTCGGGCTATGTACTTGTTTGTCGTCTGATCTAATCTATCTTTCTTGGCTCAAACTGACAAGAAGGAATTCAACTAATCACATGCTCACATAAATCACCTACAGTGGCCCACGTAAGACAGTGCTTGCACAACCATGTGAACACTTACTGCATTGCATTTACATTGCATTGCATTGCATTTCATAAGTACTTGTGAAGAATACTGACTTCAAAGTGCATAGTCAAATGTGTGGCTAGACAAGGTGAGTATGACACCAACACTGCCATGTTTTCCATTGCTTGCCTGCTGTAGAAATATAGGTTCAGATAGCCCTGGTGCTGCACGTTATCAGTGTTGCACTGATACATTGCTCTCATGTTACTGTATGGTGTTTGGGATGAAGATAAATAAACAATTGGCCTAATAATACAGTTTTTGCTTTTCCTTAGAACACAGCAACCTTTTGGTAACAAACATGTCATCAAGACCGTCATAATGATGAGTGCATCAAAACACACTTTGCTTTAAATAAAGGGTGGGATATAATTTGGAAGACTGACCCTGACAGACTTTGTCCGAATGGTTGTAAGTCATCTGGCAGCTGGAAGCTGTCAGATGAGCTTGAATATGAGCTTGAATATGTATTTATATATTCTCAAGTCTTGAATAACCTACATTTTTGTTTTAACATAACCCTTTCATAGGCCTGAGTTTACAGTCCTGATAAGACACGGGTGAGGATCATTTGTACAGCTGTAGCTGTTATCAATATCAGATTTCAAAAACAATTCTTGCTCGACATTCATGTTGTCGCATGGATGATGACAAAATCCGTGCCGTTATTTTCTCACCTCTACTGTCTCCCATGATGGTGGTCAGGCCACAGTGGCTGACTGGCAGCTACACAGCGACGTACTCTTGTCTACGGCCCGCTATCAAACTCTAGACCGCGGACTGAGGCCCGGGCCCGAGTTGTTTTTGGAAACCAAAAACGGGTCTGAAATTCCAACACAAGGGAGAGCTTCAAATTAAAAAATGATGTGGCACAGATAATGCACATTTGGTCATACAATTGAAAAACAAACCTAGCATCCATCAGTCATGAGCTCGTTATGAGCAGTCTGTATGCTTGTCAATAGGAATATTTGTGTCTTTAATGCTTTTTGGGGCTTTTGATGTATCCTTCAGACAGGACTTTGCAAAGCAGTCAGCTGATAAACCGCTGGCTGAGCAAAAACACCAAGTTATATTATTTAATACATATGAAAACTATAATGGTATCAAACAATGACTGTGTTGACTAGGTTCAATGTAGTGAAGAATACGTCCCATTCTACTCTGTAGATAAACCCCAGACGGATGGCAACAAACCTCCGTTCTTGCAGGCTAACGTTAGCCATTGCATATCTCGTAAACTAGCTAGCAATATGCATGTGCCTACCGTAAAGCTAAGTGGCTTGTGTTAGCTTCCCCCCTTGAATACCATTATACACAAAGTTATTATTTCATATATCGGCATGCTGTTTAAGACAAACAGTCCTTTGACGCTACGTTCAGTTAACAATGATGCTATGTCTGGTATCAGCCGAGCGCTATAACCACTAGCTAAGCTAACTAGGTTTAGCTACTTAAGCTAGCTGGCGAGCTAGAGAGTCCGAATGCACCGGAGAGCTAGAGAGCCGAGAACAGACCATTGCACCACTTGGTGTTCCGGCTGTATGTAACGCTAGTTCTCCTCGTCATAACCTAGCTACCTGTTACATAAGATAGATTGAGTGAAAAATAAATACGGGTTACTAACGGTTTAGCGGCACAGCTTCTTCGCATGAAAAGATGTGGCGACTAGGCCCCGCGTGTGTCTATTTCTCCCCCCACTTTGCCTCGTAGTCAACCCTCCCTCCCCCTGCAAAGATGAAAACAGGATGATGGTGGAGGATTTGACATAGGGCTCTCTTACAGTTGAACATTGGCTCAGAATCACTGCAAAACAGCAACCCGGGTTTCTCTAAGCAGTGGAAGAGGGGTTGTGTGGTCATGTTGACTCTCACATGTCAGCAAGGGAGACGCATCCAGTACAAGGGGTCAAGAGGTCAAGACAAGTTCAGCAGTCATCTGCTGAAGAGGTTATTGGAGGGCGCCAGTGTTTCTGCTGCGATGGAAGATATCAGGATCTCTTAATCTTATTGTAAATCAAATAAACACATATGTTCTATTCTTCCATCAGTCATAGTATAACTGCATATGGGAAACACACTAGATGTACAATACAATCACATATGGATGTGTTAACCTCAAATCTTCTTTTTATTAATTGTAAACACAAGACAGTGTTTTGTCTCATATCCTTTAGAAATCAATTAAAACATTAACAATGTATATCCTCAGCATCCACATTACAATTATTGTGGCAACACATATATACATTTAATACGATTATTTCCGCTAAATGAGTTGTTTTTTTGTGCCATGTTAAGTAACTCACAGGTACTTATGTCAAGCTGACAGCAGATTGTTGTAAGTTTACTGTGTTTATCATGCTGCATCAACTTGAAAACAATCTGCAGGATTTACAAAAAACTAAACACAACACACACAGTTTATGAGCATATCTCAGCATATGAGCTGATGTGTATTCATTTTAAGGATGCTGACAGCATTGCAACAAATATTCAGCTGAGTGCGTGAGTGTGACTGGAAATGGTACGTCGTAGTGCCCCCATAATAGTAGATTATTGACTATAGATAATTATGGCAGACAATGCACCAGCTCCTGTGTGAGAAGCTGTAACATAAGATATTCCCTGGAGAGACATTGAAAAGCCATTGTTGACAAGTTTTTATCAAAGAATAAGAACAGTGTTGCCATTTTTTCTAACAAGTGTCCTGTAAGGGTGTTTACACTGTTTTGTTGATATAAATATTTGGCATTATTGTTGTCATTATTTTTGGCTAGTTTAAGACCTACTTTGTATGACTTTTAGTTTTGCTGCATTCCTTATCATTTAAAAAATAAGGTTAGACAGAGAGGTGTTATTACAAATGTAATTATTGCATCACGAAAATATGGATTACAATAATCAAAAACACAAGAATATTATTGCTCCAATTTTGCATCACCCCAGTTGTACACACACACTTTGATCCTTTTCTTTTGTCTGTAGATAATTAGTATAGGTATGAAAGTCTGTGTGTTCAGTTTACACACCTGCCTTTTTTCAAAAATGACTAATAGGAGAAAAACAATAATCTGACCTTTAAAACCTTTCATGATTAAGGAGGTTGCTTCTTTCACCTCTTCTGGCTGGAAACTCCAGCAGAGTTTTGATGCTTTATCACCCTCAAGGGGCCTGAAATAGCATTACATAAAACCAACATAAAAGCAATATGGGAATTCTTATACTTTAAATGTTTAGTTTAAATGCACAATTTTATTGAAATAACTACGCAGATGTTTGAGATGTTTAGCTTGACATTCTACTTTTTAAAATAAACCTTTGCATTATACTTTGGAATACTTTGTATTCCGGGTTGCCATTTCCGTCCATTTATTTCACTACTGGGAAAAGGAATTCATCATATCTACATTATTGTTTAAATTGATTGACTGAGATAAAAATAATCAGTTTTTTATGAATATGTCTTCCAAATTCTGTGCAATTTTCAATGATCACTAAACCCAACTAATGTATTTTCTATGAAATATACATGTCTCTGACAAATTATGTAAAAATAAAACAAGACAACCCTTCTTACTAATTCATGAAGCTTTTTTGTCCTTCACACTTTTCATTACATTACATTTCATTTAGCTGACGGTTTTATCCAAAGCGACTTACATGATATACAGTAGACCGTAGACACAGCAACGGTGAGCAATTAGGGTTAAGTGTCTTGCTCAAGGACACAACAACACGGACTGGCTGAGCCACAGTCGCCCCCCGTTTTCAAGAGTAAGCATTCTTTCCCCCCCCCCCCCCCCCCACTATCTCAGAAGTCTCCTAAAAGTCCACATGCACCAATCAGCTCCAGAGGAAGAAACACAGACCAAGACGCCAGAACTGTTTTTAAAAGTTTATTTTTGACTCTGTATTTTATTCTTTGTATCATTTTGACCTATATATAATATGACAGCAATATTAATAATAAGACACACACACACACACACACACACACACACACACACACACACACACACACACACACACACACACACAGACATTGTGCATTGTTGTGAATTAAAGGGTTGCAGATTTCATTTAGATTCCTCTCCTCAACATGAGGACGGTGACATGTTCCCCGATTATTTTGGTCCTGGACTCCTGCACACCGTATTTGAAATAAATCATCATGTGTGGTGCGTCTATATGAAACATTTTAATTGTTTGCCTCATTATTCTCTTTCCCCTCAAACTCAAAAAAGTTAAAATGTTACATAAACTTATATTAATTGAATTATGCGATCAATATAGCAGTTTATCAAACGTGTATAGCCCAGACATCAGCAGACACGTTGGATAGGATAGGATAAATACTTTATTCATCCCCAACGGGATTGTATCTCCCCTCGTGATGCTGTATGACAGAGGATGTTTGGGCTCATCCTCCCGCTATATTAAAAAAGGGATATAATTCCCACACTAATCTCCCAATATGGACATAAACACCCTCACATTAAACCTGAAAGTCAGCCCTTTATGCTCAAACTCAGTGTTTCATTTCAGATCCAATGAGCTGGAATACAGAGACAAAGCTAGAAAAAATATGCCACTGTCCAAATATTTTAACCAGCACTGTATGTGCGCGTATCCCTGTGTGTGTGTGCGTGTGCATGTGCGTGTGTGTGTGTGTGTGTGAGTGTTGCGTTAGGGATTAGCCTCAGTGTGTGTCCACCAGTGATTAGCCTGGTCAGTGGGCCTGTTGTGCATTCACTCAGACCATTAGCATATTAATGCAGCCTCGCTCTTGATCTCCCTCCCACCCTCTCTCTCTCTCTCTCCCGCTCTCCCTCTAGCCCTCTTTCTCTTTCTCTATACATTTTTCCCAGAATGAGTCGCCGCTTCCTGCAGCTTCAATCTATAAATATTACCAATTTACGCTGCTTGTGCTGTGAAGCAGCGGACTATTTTGCCACGCAAATTGTAAGGTGGCTGGTCTTCTTTTCCCTCCAAAATGTCCTCTTGTCCCCCTCTCTGTCCCCCCTCTCTCTCTGTCAGATCTTTGCCTTCTTTTTCTCCTTGCTCACCGTCTCTCCCCCTCTCCCTCACCAACTCATTCAAACCCTTTACTTTCTCTCATTTTCCCTTTTCTCTTTCCAAGTCTGGCCCCTGACCTTTGTCAAACAGGGAAAAAAACACACAGAGGGAAATTCACAGGGGCAAACACAGAGAGGGTAAGTACACACACACACACACACACACACTCACCCTTTCCGTTGCAAATTTAGCAAGACCCTCTCTAGACGCCGGTGCTGAAGTGCGACCCGGACATATTCAACTGTCCTTAACACGGCGAGAGCAGCCCTGTCGGCTCCACCAACAGACTCTAAACCGACTCTGATCTGCAGAGGCCTGTATGGGCCATTGATAGTTGGGATATTAGTTCCTTTGTTTTCCGTAAAGTTAACATAGATAAGAATCAAGCCAATCTAAACCCTCAGCCTAAAAACTCCCATTCTCCCGTTTGTGTAAAAGAGAAAGTTTACTAAATCACTTCCACCTGCTGCCTCTGTTCGGTGCCATTACTTCTCAAACCACCGATGAAAGGAAATGTTCACCAGCCCGTCTTGTAAATCAGCTGCAAGAGGAACACGTCCAAAGCTCGTCAGCACACACCTGGGTGGACTTGAAGACCAGAAATTACTGTTTGCTTTACATCTCGTCTTTCCGTCTAAACGCTTTCAACTGAACTATTTTACGGGCTCAACTTGAAACAATTCCAGTCTGCGTTGTCAGGAGAAGCTCTTCCAGGCTTTACATTTACATAAACACACACTCTCCCTTATTCAATATCTCCCTCGCGCTCTCCCTCGCTCTGTTTGTCTTCTCAGTGTCTCTCGCTCATCTCACCCACAAAGCCACTGAGTTTGATCTCGTCCATGGTGGTCCGCCGCTTGCTGATTTTTAGAGGTCAGGGGCGTGATGTCCATCCACAACTCCTGGTTTCACAAAGGCAGACGCAAGAATTGCGTTTGGACAATCAGCTCCGGACCTCCATCCTTTTCCTGTTCAACGGTGCGTTTACATACTCACTCACTCTCAAGAGGGTTGACGGCCTGGTTTGCCGGCTGGCGATTCAGCTTCAATTCACTAAAGTCAGAGAGGGAATGGTGTGAGTTAATCCCAATATCACTTCCTTCATCTGTTGAAGTTCAGCGTGTTTGAACCCCTGCTCGCCTCAGGTCAGCGCCTATGGGTGGCCAAGGGGGGGAAAGGATGGTCAGATTGGAACAGAGGAATGAGCGGGAAGGCCAGGAGAAAGAACGAAGAGAAAGGAGTGAGGGAGAAAGCTCTAACTCATGCTTGTCCTCTGTGTGGGTGACACCATGATGAACGAAGGGGTCACCACCCGGGGGCAGGCCCCGTCCAAAAGGAGCCTGCGATGTGACCCTGCACAAAAGAAGAAGTGGGTCCCCCAACGGTCACACGGATCAAAGGAGACAAAAGCCTGAGATGATAACTCAGCACAGCAGTAGAGCGCATTATTAACAGACACATGAGCTGCAGCGGTAGTAAATTTAACTGAGTTGGAGGCAGGAGGAGAGGAGGGGGGAAAAAAGTGAAAAAGGAGAAAGTAAAGCTCTGACTCGCCCTAATCTGATTTGCCGTATGCAACATTTTCTCTTTATCTGATTCGCTCCGTGAGGTGTTTTCTCTTTCTGTGGGAGCCCGTCTTTATCCAAATGATGTGGTCTTTGGTGAGGCCTGGCCTATTCATGGGAACCCCATGTGCTGTGTGCCCACCATTGAGGTGCAGAGCAGCATGGCCACAAAGGATGGCAGCGTTTCACAGAGTCCTCTCCCAACAAGTCTCTGCTCAGAACAAAGTTTACACTCAAATCACAGCGCCAGAAGACTCACCTCGTATTAAAGGAGTAAAAAGGAAAACTCCTTTAAATACTATCTGATTGCTGAAGTACAATTATTTGTTTATATTCACATAGTAAACTAGAAAACATTTGACTTTCATGTACTTTATGGAAGCAAATACCTTTCTGTCATGAATGCCAATAAGACATGATCGTTGAAACTTTCCCAGTAATAGGTCAAACTTTGTTTTGCTAGGTGTTGAAAATCTTTTAAAAAGGTGTATTCTATATAATATATTTCCAACAAAAATAGTTTTCTCCACTTTCCTGATAAAAACTCTTTCACAGGCTGTGGACTTAAGAGGCCTCAAGGCCGAAAACTCATCTGGTTTACACTTCTATGTCAGTACTGCTACCACTGGACCCCATTGCAAAAGGTGTAATACCTAAATGAATACCTGTTAATATCAAAGAAAACTAAATAAAAACAAGAAAAAGACAAGAAGACAAAAGCACAGTCTTTGGACCCATCGGGGCCGAAAATCTGGATCAAGAATTACTTTCAAAAAGCTGGTGATAAAGTCCCTCTGAGCCACAGAGGATTCATCCTTACATGTGATAGACATCCTCGCCTCCCATTCTTCCTCCCTCAGTTCTGGGTTGAGTTTTCACTGCATGCCTGTCGACGTCTGACCACACTTGTCCTACTTCTCCATCTTTCACTCTCCCCGCCTTTGCCTCTTCTGATCCTGCGTCCTTCTCCCTCTTCTTCTTCTACCCTTTCTGTCCGGCCCTCCTTCTGCCTTTACATTTCCTTTGCTCTCTCTCTCTCTCTCAATTTCCCCGCCCTCTCTCTCTCTCTCTCTCGCTCTCTCTCTCTCTCTCTCTCTCTCTCTCTTTCTCTCACTCCGTCTCTCGCTCTCTTCCTCTCCTCATTTCATGCAGCGCTGGGGTTACCTAAGAGACTGGGCCTCAATAGAGAAAATCTCCTTGGGTACAATGAACTGGGCGAGAGGCAGTGGGGAGGGGGGGGAAAGGGAGGGGGTGTTGAACACAGGAGGGGAGGGAGAGAAACTAGAGGGAAGGATAGTGGTATGCAAGGATGGGATACAAAATCCCCAAAAATTGAATAAGTGGCTTCGCTTGTGTGATTTGGCCTCAATGGTCAGTATTAAAAGTACTAAAGTAGTACTAAAAAAAGAAGAAAAGTCTAGTATGAGATGGAAGACCTCCGTTTTGTCAGCGGTCGCCATTTTGTTTGTTTACTTGTTTGTTTGCTCTCTGCAGGAAATGCAGGATGAGACCCGGAGGATCCCTTTACAAAGACAAGTGTCAACCCTCTCCTCCTGTGCACGGAGCCCATTCAGCACAAGTAATTACACTAGCTGGCTTTAATGTATTCACAGTGTCTGTCCGAGAGGTGTCCCCCCAAGATGGAGACAAAGCACGCGCAAGCTTGTTTGGAGGTTAGTTACTGATTAGCACCAAAACTGTTGCAGTTCATTATTGAGCATCATTATCAAGCTCCTCTGAGATGCTATTCATTACATTGCTTGTCTCCGAGTTAGCAAACAGAGCCCCCGCTGCTCAGCTCAGTGTCTTTACAACTCGCCCCAGCCTTCTCATCGGAGGATGTGAGAAACAATAGGGCTAATAAAAGAAGCAGAGAGATAATTGTGGCGCGGCGATGAAGTTAGTGCTCCTACGCCCCGGACCATAAATACCAGCAGTGTGAAATGGGATACGTGACTTTGGGTGTCTTTTTAGTCTTTTCTGTGCCAACAACGGCAACTTATTCTTACTCCCATGTAGGTGCCAGGGTGAATCTGGGATCTCTGTGTTAATGACTCTATCAGGCCCTGATACCCGGAGGCCCCTGCTGAGGGAATGCATCCAAGGGGATTGGGGTGTTAGAATGTGGCACAGGAGGTGTCAAAGATGGGTCGGGGGTGCTGTGTGTGTATGTGTATGTGTGTGTGTGTCCAAGTACTTGGATGTGTGTGAGACAGAGGAGGGGGGTGAGGGCAGATTGTCAATGGTGCTCACCCCGCCGGGCGGGGCTGAATGAAGTTATTTCCAGGCCCCTGTCCATCTGTTACCGTGGCAGCAGCAGTGGCCAAGGTGTTGCCATGGCGAGTTGGACACAAAAAGGCGTGGCGTGGGAACGGGTCCAGGGGTCAGGAGTGAGGTTCAGGGGGTCAAGGGTCACAGCCAGCTGGACAGCACACAAGAGGAGGCCGGGTGAGAAAAGAAGGAGGGAAGGTTTGGTTTTCTTTCTCTTTTTTCACTCTTTCTTCTCGGGAGGGAGACGTCCGAAGAGTGGACACCACTGGACATTAACATTGAACTGGGGCGGCGAGATGAAAAAGAGAGGGGGGGGTTGTAGAGTGCCCAGGGGTTCACAGAGTGGGGCCCCCACAATGTCCAGGCTTTGGGAGGCGCGCTGCATAGGCCTCATACCTACATAGCATTTGACAGGCAATTGACTCTGTTCAATGTACACGCCAGTGCGACCATTGAGGGGATGTGGAGGCTGCGTGTGCGTCGGCCTTTCTGTGTGGCCTCACTTTAGCCAGATAAGTGATACCCAGAGGAAACAAAAGGCAACCACAAATTCGACCACATTTCATTCCGGCCATTTTGAGCTCCAAACCGCTCACAGACAATAAGCCGGGTAATAAATCAATAATATGTTGAACACTTAAAAAAAAAACTCTTATAACTAGAACTTCTCGATCATACTTCTTGTTTCTTCTGCTGTCTGGGCATTAAGCTACTTCTTTTCACTGAACCACTACTGACTCCTGTTTAACCGTCCAAGACATGTAAAATGTGTGAAAAGATATAAGTTTGTTAATAAAGAGCTGAATATGAGGGAATCCTTGGTTGTGTATAAAAATACATTTACGGACAGTTGATGCTTTCAGCGTTTGTCTTTCTGTAAGGTTTATGTATTACTGACCAAATCTGTTTATTTACCTTTAAGAATTCCCACTGATCGTTATGAATCAAATGATTAATTGATTCTTTGCAGGACAAATCAAATAAAACAACTAAGTTTAATTTAACTTTGCTTGCACATATTGCTCGCCACTCTGGGTCACTTGTTAAAATGTAGATGGAAAAAAAAATAAAGAAAATGGTGATATTATTTTTTACACTTATGGTGTCCCTTTCCACTTCCCTCTCCACTTCTCTCTCTCTAAAATGACTTTCGAGCGACCGTTTCTCCACAATATCTCAAGTGCGGCTCTGATGACAGAGCGGATTATCTTCCTGCAATCACTGACCGAGAATCCATAATGAGGAGCTGAGATTAAAAGATCCACAAAATTCAAGGTATGACTTTATATATGACACTGGTGACACTATTTAGCAGATTAAAAAAATATATGAGAATCTGCCTTATATACCCACTTTCAGTTTCATTGATCATTGATCTTCCTAAGGCTTTAATATTTAAGACTTGAGACTAAAGGCCTTTACACACCGAAGGCGTCACAAAGATGCAAGCCGACTTTCATCTAAACTATTATAAGTTGCAGTACGTGTTCGTTCAGAAACAGCTGCCGGACCCTGTTGACCCAGAGCAGCATTTGGTGTGTTTTACTTATTTTAAGTCCATTTCCTGCAAGGAATTCCAACTGTTCATAAAATAACCTTTTCTTCACACACTCAAACAAATTGAACCATTCGAGGTGAAGCTCCATCACAGATGATCAAGCGGCTAAAGTTGTGCTGAGCTCAGCAGCAGGACCGATTGAAATGTCCACCTGCCCCGTAGCAAACAGAAAACGACGGCAAAACCTTGAGCCGCATCAGTGGATAACACATTATGACAACGTGGATAAGGAGTCGCTTACAATGCAATTACACACACAAGAACACACACACACACATACATAGCGTAAACACACAGGGCCCCCTGAGACTTTAATAGTTGCTGGGATCCATACTCCTCCACAGCCCACAGTAATAGGATTAGGAGCAGCCTCGGGAGGACATGGCAGGCCAAGTCCAACGCTCCGTTTGACACCTTTTGTCCACAAGCCCTGAGACGCAGATCACAGCAATGGGATGAGGGACAAAGGCTTTTGAACATTGTGTTGTAACTACAAATATACCCCGATGGGAGAGCGCTGAGCCCCAAGTTCCACAGCAGATAAAAAACATTTTGACGACTCAATTAATTTTTGAGAAAACCTGCTTTTCTCCTGTTTCACTGTTTACCAGTGAAGACAAACATCTCAGTGTTCACTAATTGATTTTTATTTAAAATGTATTTGTGCTCTTCACTCAATTGAAAGTCTAAATGATCCATTTGGGTGGGAAATATGAATCCACAGGCCCCAAGCACCATTCACAAGTTACATCAGTTATATTGATTAAGCACATTTTTATCCAATAGCACAACATTTTTTAATTAACACATTTTGCTTGTAAAGAAATGATGGGAAGACGTGTATATTTGTTATCTGTTCATCTGTTATTTGGATTTTATGTGTTCTGTTCTCTCCCATTTTGTTCATCTGGTGCTGCTCTTCCTGAATTTGCAGTTTTTAGTCTGTTTATTCCAAACAAATCAGAAACATTAAATGCATCACTCCCTCTACAGATGACAAAATCAACACATTTATGAACTGGCTGTGAACTGTTGCAAGAGTGTGTACCGTTAATAGGTTACATTACATTACATTTAGCTGACGCTTTTATCCAAAGCGACTTACATGCTATACAGTAGACCGTAGACACAGCAACGGTGAGCAATGAGGGTTAAGTGTCTTGCTCAAGGACACAACGACACAGACTGCCGGAGCCGGGGATCGAACCACCGACCCTCTGATTGAAAGACCGAGTTGCTAACCACTGAGCCACAGATCACAGTTTTTCTCCAAACTGCATATGAAGAGGTTTTATTTCATTATCTAGAGTACATAATGTTACAGTGTTATCAACAAGTAAAATTAACTATTTCTAGCCTATCTAACTGTAATCTAAATGTATGGCAGTCCTAAGGTATAAATGCAGCTTATATACTTAAATACAGCTTTTACATAATACACACCTTTGTGACATGTAACATCTTGTAAAAAAACCTTTGAATTTAGAATGTTCACATTGTATTATACAGGTATGTTTACAGTGGGTTTTACCCTCATGATAACTATTATGAAGTTATTTCACAATTAAAATTGGCCTTCCACTTTTCACAGTAAAGACATAAAACAACATGCGTGAAACAAAAGTGGCATAACTGCATTTTAATTTCTCAGAAATTCAGGTGGTTCTGTTGCACTGAGAGCCGGCAGCAGCTCGTCCTCGGTACGAGCGATTATTGACATTCCCGACGATCTCCTCACATCCCGTGCCACAGCGAGGCGACACAGAGATGCTCTGTCTTCTCCCCTCCCAGTGCACTCTGGGAGAGCAACCAAAAGCAGTTTTACGACCGAGAGTTGCTGATGTTCACTTCCTGCCAAGAATCCGAGAGACGAGGTTCAACGTGACCAGCAGCACACATACTAACACGCCTGCAGTGAGGAACACACATCGACCTTGGCACACGTGTTTTAAGGTTTAGTTTTGGAGGCGTTCACACCATCAGACTTGAGAATTGTTCTTTTTTTTTTTATCCGGCATATTTATGAGAATGTACAGCCAACAGGTGGATGTAACATGTCCATACCAGTTCTCTGCCAAAAGGCCTTCTGGGAAGAAGATGAGAAAGGTTGATGAACAAAAGAGTCCATTCCAGCACCTTACCACAAAGCAATGAGAGCACTCCTTTAAAGGAACTCACCAACAAGGAAAATGTATTTGTTTGCTGTCAACAAAGAGACAGATGAGAAGATGGTTCAATCTCTGTGTGTGTTGAGTACAGACACAGTTGCTGCATGTTTGAGTGCCCCATGCGGCACCCAGATGCCACAGACAGCAGGTTCCCCCAGCGTTGGTTCCACCTGGCTACATAGAGCACAAAGACTTTCAATGGGGCACTGCTGTTCTAGCTGCTGTTCTAGCTGCTGTTCTAGCTGCTGTTCTAGCTGCTGTTCTAGCTGCTGTTAGCTGCTGTTCTAGCTGCTGTTAGCTGCTGTTCTAGCTGCACTAGAAAGCTATCAGCTCCAACTGTAAACCCCAGGAAGACAGGGTATCTGAGATGCCAGTCCGGTCTCATTCCAAGAACGTCAAGTACTGACTTTAAGTTGCTCCATAACCATGCAGACGACACACAAATCTACATAACTATATCACCAGGGGACTATAATCCCATACCAGTGCTGGCTAAATGTATTGAAGAAATCAACAACTGGATGTGCCAGAATTTTCTTCAATTAAATAAAGATAAAACAGAAGTACTTGTTTTTGGTTCCAAGCGCTGAGCTACAAACAAAAACCTCAAACCAAGCCAGAAATGTAGTTCTGGATTCAGACCTCAACCTGAACAGCCATATCAAGACAGTTACAAAATCAGCCTACTATCACCTGAAGAATATATCAAGGGTTAGAGGACTTATGTCTCAACAGGATTTGGAGAAACTTGTCCATGCATTTATCTTCAGTAGACTTGACTACTGTAACGGTGTGTTCACAGGTCTCAGTAAAAAGTCAATCAAAAAGCTGCAGCTGATTCAGAACGCTGCAGCTCGAGTCCTCACTAAGACCAGGAAAGTGGATCACATCACTCCGGTTCTGAGGTCCTTGCACTGGCTTCCTGTCCAACAAAGAATTGACTTTAAAATTCTGCTGCTGGTTTATAAAGCACTGAATGGTTTAGGGCCTAAATACATTAGTGATCTACTGCTGCCTTACGAACCATCCCGACCCCTCAGGTGGTCTGGGACGGGTCTTCCTGTTCCAAGAGTCAGAACTAAACATGGAGAGGCAGCGTTCAGCTTTTCTGCTCCACACATCTGGAACAAGGTCCCAGAGAGCTGCAGGTCTGCTGAGACCCTCAGCCTCTTTAAATCCAGACTGAAGACCTTTCTGTTTGCTGTTGCCTTTAATTAAACCAGATTCTGCATCTTACTACTGCATTTTATATCTTAAACTGCACTGCAACTTTATTCAAATCTGTATCTATTTATTTTTTGCTTTTTAACTGTTTTTTAATGTTTTAATGAATGTTCTTAATTGTTTTTAAATCTTCTTTTATTTTGCATTGTGTTTTTATGCTTTTAATGGTTGTATGTGAAGCACTTTGTATCGCCTTGTGTTGAAATGTGCTATACAAATAAACTTGCCTTGCCTTGCCAATGTAAACCGATCCACTTGAATATTAGACCGTGTGGATGTATAAAGAGAAGTGCAGGGAGCCGTGGCCCAGTTCATTCCTATGAAATTGGTGCATAAGGCCACGACATGTTGGGTATACAATTACCCGGATCCTCCGCATCCTCATGGCCCATTATCATGGCGCACTAAGATTTCCTTTAACCCCGCCTCCCAGACAGTTGGTTTCTGCTAGCTCACATGAACAGCGGTCCATTATGCCTACAGGTAAACTAATGAATTAAATAAATATTTAAGTGTTCATACTGGGAAGCTAATTTTACTCCAAAAACATGATCCGCTGTCTCTTTCACAATGTACATCTATTGAAAAAGTATTTTTGGGCCTGATCGCATCATGTGACAAAGAAGTTGTAATTCCATGGTAATTTCCCTAAGGAGACTGCTGTTTGTGTCCCAAGTGAAACCAAAAGTCAACGTTGACCTATTTGAATCTATGTGAGTATGTTACATAAAGTACCCAACTTATGTACTATGTCTCATACTTATTTGACCCCAAACCTCAATCTTTTACTAAACCAAACAGAGTAGATTTGTTGCCTTAACCTAAATTAGGCCAAGGGGTCCTGACCGAGTGTGTGAGGAACTGGTAATGACAACTGGTTGAGAGCATGCTGTTTTTTTGCTAAAGAAAAACTAAAAAACAGCTTTAATGTTGCTCCTGGAACCACAAAATGTCTTTTGCTGCACATGCTCAATAACTCAATCAGAGACATTTACATTAAGAAATTAACCATTTATAGCAAATGTTTATTCAGTTAGATTATGCAGAAAATATTCTTACAGTCTAAACACTCAGTATATTGTACATTTTCAATCTAGTACTTTTGGCAAATGTTGGTTTAGCCCTATTACATTATGCATTCACTCTCATTCACACATGAGAGCTGCAAGGATGAACTGCAGTTCTCTGTAAGAACAAACACAACTTGATAAATGGATGTTTTTAGCTGATTATAAAAAATTGGAATACGTTATACAGAGTAGTTTATATGTATAATATACATAGGTTTAATTCAGATGTGAAAAGATGTGATGCTTCAACCTATTATCATTATCATTGGTGTCTTCAAATAGACAGACAGGAAATGGGCAAATAAAATCCTATTTTTAGTGAAATGCTAAACTTTACACTTAAGAACATGTTGTATTTCCAAAAAGTTAACTTGAAAAATATTAGCAACAACAACAGGCTCTGTTAGATTGTATTGCATTTGGCGTTACATCACATCTCAAAACTACATTGTGTGTGGTAAGGATCAACTAATGTTGCTTTAAACTTTTTGACATGCTCTCTCTCTCTCTCTCTCTCTCTCTCTCTCTCTCTCTCTCTCTCTCTCTCTCTCTCTCTCTCTCTCTCTCTCTATCTCTCTCTCTCCAGCACTGAAAGACCTGATTAATCAATATGAGCGATAAAAAAAAAAAAGAAAAGAAGGGAAATTGTCTGAGTGGCAGATATTCTGAATAAGAGCCAGCGGTCGGAATGGATTACAATGGAAAAGCTCCAGAGAAAGGAAACCCTTCATTTTCCAGGCAAAGTTGTGTCTTCTCAAGTAAAAACTGTTTGAAAAATGACGAGTGTGTGTGTGTGTGTGTGTGTGTGTGTGTGTGTGTGTGTGAAAAGCATGCAAAAAAAGAGCGGTGCATGTGATTATAGGACAAGTGCTGGACCGGGGCCACACAGGGCAGCCCACAGACGGACCCAGAGAAAGGGACGTTTACCTTGAACTCCAATCGTCCCGTCTCTGGGGCGGGTTCAGGTATTGTAGCCGGGCCTGACAGGGTCAGGAGGGGAGACAGGGGGAGGCGGGTGGGGGCCAGGGACAGGCTGCCCCCGGGGTCATGGGGCGCTACCCCCGTGGGGGGGCCAGAGAATATGGGGGAGGGAGAGTAGGTATTGGCAGATTTTCATGGGGTGCAGATGCTCAATATGCAGATGTCTAATCGAATTGTGCAACGATGAATTGGTTCCCCCTCCTCATTAGCATTAGGACAATCCCCGGCAGTGGCTCAGGGGTCAGTGGAGCTCCCCCGGACAAAATGAGCAGCCGGCTGCAGACGCCCCTGAGAACGTGTGAACTTGGAGTAGACTTTACTCAATGACAGGGATATTGATCGATTCAATGTTCTGTCTGTTTGTCTGTCTGGGTGTGCATCTGACATCTGTCATTCCAGTGATGATGTGTCTCAAAGTCTGACATGGAAAAAACATGCAACGTTGTTTTGGCGGTACACGTTTACTACAAAGTTCCAGATTGAAGTGCTTCACGCCAACAAAAGAGGGACAGGGCTGAGCAGAGGGAATCAGCTTTGTCTTTGAATAAAGAGGCAGGTGGCACTCTCTTGTGCTAGGTTTAACGTTCAAGCATAAATATTAAATAATGCCTCACAAGCAGTCCGTGCATGAAGTATAATGTATATGCTATTGTTAAAGTTGTAGAATGAAAGATTTCAGCTTGACTGTATATTGCTTCCTCTCATTGGTCTACTTGTGCTCATGAAAATGTATTCTGATATGTGTGAGTTCGTTCTCCGATAGCCGATGCTGCCCAAACGCGGTTAATTAATGCTTTGCTAACATGTTTCATGATACAACATGAATAATGACAGATAAATTATACTTCACACACGTACCAGAACCAGCATGATTTATTTTCATCTACTTAAAATCCGTTCAATGACAGAGGGTCCAGAGGCAGCCGGACCTTCAAAAGTTACAAACACAGAGATGACAAAGGAAGAGGCTGGGAATCTCTTTTATTAAAAGAAGAAGAAAAAAAGGAGTGCTCAGAAAGATACAGCAGAGTGGAACTGGAAACACCATTGAACAGATATGACTTTTAAAAGGGTCTGGATAACTGATATGAAGTATTGGAATAACAGTTTATGTCCACCAGCGTCGGAAAAATAGTACGAGGCAGCAAGGAATATAACTAAAACGCGGACAACTGGGCATAAAGAAACAGTTTGGGCATTATTTTCAAAGGTGATAGTGCATAAGCTTACTGGCAAGTGGAAACAGAGGTATGGAGTCCAGAGGATAGCAGGGCTGGCTGCAGGTAAAAGTGGCTTAAAAGAAATAGCAAGAAGCAACACTGGTGGATGTGGCATCGAGAGGAAAGTCAGATGGCATCTTGTGGACAGGTAGAGAATAGCAATGAATGGGTTTGAAGAAGAGTGGGAGGGACAGACTGTGGCACTTTACACAATAAAATATATAAAGCCTATAAAATATATATGCGTGTGTGTGTGTGTTATATAAAAATGTGTGACCTCCATAGACTTTTTATTATAAGGATGACATTTGAATATTCTTGTCACATAATGCCCCATAAAGTTGTGACTTCAGAATCAGAATCAGCTTTATTGGCCATGTGTGTCTACACATATGTGGAATTTAACTCCGGTTTCATGTAGCACTTCGTACATAAGAGATAAAATAAGATAATCCTTTATTAGTCCCGCAGTGGGGAAATTACAGGATTACAGCAGCATTGCTCAGTACGTAAAGATAAAAAGTCAAGAAGTATAGATAAACAGTAATAAACATAATAAAAATAAACAGTAGAGAAGAAATTGAATGTACAGTAGAATCTTGAATATACAAATTACAAAATATTACAAATATTGCACCAGAATGGATTAAAGTGACCAGAATATTGAATATACAAATTACAAAATATTACAAAATATTGCACCAGAATGGATTAAAGTGACCAGAATATTGAATATACAAATTACAAAATATTACAAAATATTGCACCAGAATGGATTAAAGTGACCAGAATATTGAATATACAAATTACAAAATACAAAATATTACAAAATATTGCACCAGAATGGATTAGAGTGACCAGAATATTGAATATACAAATTACAAAATATTACAAAAATTGCACCAGAATGGATTAAAGTGACCAGAATATTGAATATACAAATTACAAAATATTACAAAAAACATTGCACTAGAATGGATTGAAGTGACCAGAGTGATAAAAAGTGTTCGAGTATTGAGAGTCCTGAATGTTTGCGGGCTACTGGGAGGTCAGCTTGTTGTGCAGCCTGACAGCAGCAGGGAGGAAGGACTTGCGGTACCTCTCCTTCACACACCGGGGGTGAATCAGCCGGTGGCTGAAGGAGCTGTGCAGAGCTGCCAGGGTGTCCTGCATGGGGTGGGAGGCGTGGTTCATCAGGGATGAGAGCTTGGCCATCATCCTCCTGTCTCCCACCACCTCCACAGTATCCAGAGGACACCCCAGCACGCTGCTGGCCTTCTTTATCAGTTTGTCCAGTCTCCTCCTGTCAGCTGCCGTGATGCTGCTGCACCAGAAGACCACTCCATAGAAGATGGCTGATGCCACCACAGAGTCAAAGAAGGTCTTCAGGAGTGCTCCCTGCACCCCAAAAGACCTCAGTCTCCTCAGCAGAAAGAGTCTGCTCTGTCTCTTTTTATAGAGTGCATATATACATATATACATAAATGAATAGTAAATGTATAGGTGAGGTGTTCATGAACACTACATGCTCATCTGACAGAGATCATACAATCGCTGTAGCTGTGCCTCATAATGCTTCCTTTCTTATCTCCTTTAGCATAGATTACACTGGACCATCCTCGATGAAAGGAAAGGAGATAATAACGCCCCACAATTCCTTGTGGCAGCAACTTTTACAGTAACGTCCATGAAATCTATTTTCATACCATCAGAAATATATGTAAAAAAAAACAAATGAGAATAACAAATAAAATAACGCAAAGAGACAATAAACATAAATGATAAATGACCGACATAAATGCATATTACATGAAGAAATGCATACATATACCTCTTCTTCAAAACTTAAACAATTAAAACTATATTTATCAAATACATCGTTGTGTGTCCACGTTTAAGATAAGATACGGCTTTGTCAGTCCCATTCATCCCCAGAAGTTAAATTCACACTATTTAGCATAGGAAATATTGATATTGACCAGTTTGATATTGCACATGAGTGAATTGTCAGTCGACTGGGAGCGATGAGGATTGTGAAGTGTGACAGCAGCAGAAGGAAGCATCTCTGCTTCTTACAGCGCAGGTGAAGCAGCCCGTCACTGAAGAAGCCGTTTATGTAGCCTGCATGAACGTAATGCTAAGAATTCATGGGGTGGAGTGCAATATGAGATTTTTGTAGTCCATCTCCAATGTTATTTCATCATGGTAGACCAAAGTCAGCATCATAATTATGTAGCGTTTACTAAATCCTTATGAACTCTCTTTCATATCTTTCCTTGACCTCATGACGTTTCCCATTATAGGCAAGAAAAAGTGTTTAGGAACAGATGTTAGTACATAATGTTTTCCCTTTTTGACCTGTGTTTCCAAATTGCATACTTTTTCTTTTTACTTTTAGTACATACTTCAGCTGCCTTTACAAAGTAGGTGTTGCATTGAGTATGCATTCAATTGGGAAATACTACTTCCTCAATACATGTCACCTTGGACTTTGACAGTGCAGAGGATTGTGGCCAGAAAAGCAGGCCTGCTTACTACAAAGTGATACCGGATGCAGTGGGATATCCTGTTGTTTTTTTGACAAACTACATAGTACGACTTATTATGTAACATTATACATATGAATTCAGAAATACTAAATCATTTTCTGGCTACTAAATTGTATGGTAGTATGGGTAACACACAGGTAGTGTTATATTACCCATACAACAAAACTAGTAGGGAAATATGTAGTCCCAATTCATAGTATGTCAAAAAATACTATATGTCCTTTCATATACGGTCGCATTTTGCAGTACACAAGCCAGCATGCTTTTCTGTTTGTTCTGACCCACAATCCTCTGCACTGGGTATAAGAGGGTTAAAGTTCAAGGTGCAATGTCATGACAAAGTAGTATGTCATAATTAAATCCATACTGCATGTAACAGCACATATTTTGCAAGTGCAGCCGCAGTATGCACTGAAAGTAAAAAGAAAGAGTATGCGTGTTGAAATGAAGCTCAAGCAGAAGTTCAGTAAGGAAGACACTCTTTACACTCCGGTTCATTCATAATCTCAGTCTCTGATTCTCCCGAGATTACTCCATCAGATGATTGGGGGGCGTCTATGTTAAATGAATCAATCAGATTCTGCGCAGTTTCTGTAAACCAATCATATTGTGGTTGTCAAACTTTAAAAATGTCCTCCTCTCTGCTGCTGTCAGTTGTCCTTTAAGCTCAAACAGATGTGACCCTCCTCCTGCAAGCTCCTCCAGGCAGCATCAGTCCTGCTCCTCATTCATCATCGGGTTAGACCACCAGTGTCCTGACTCCAGGGGGATTCTGCCTTAGCAGAAATCAGCATCACTAGCTCTTGCTTATCCTAATTCAGGATGGAGTCCAATCGTCAAAGACTTTGTCTCTCCTGATTTAAATGCAGTGAGAAGGTGACGAACACCATTAGAGCAAGATCTGTGCAAAAACCTATTTGAGAAATGCTGCAATATGAGACTGTAACCTTAGTGGACTGTTAAATAGTACATGGACTGTACTTGTATAGATCTTTTCTATTCTTCCGACCACTCAAAGGGCTTTAACACTACACAGCAAAATCAAAAGTGTTGGATTTTCAGTGTTAGGGTTGAATGTTAAAATATGGAGTTATTTCAACTCAGGTTTAGTGTTAATCAACTATAAGAGAGTTATTCTTCAAAAAGAGTTGGTGTTAATACAGGGAGTCAAATGTCAAATTCTGCAAACAACTCTAGAGTGTTGATTTTACACTACAACTAGTGTTACCCATCCCCCAGAAGTCTGCATGTTTGAAAGAGGCGGGAGATTGTTTGACGCAGCGAGACAGACACTCAGACTCTTTTCTGTGGACTGGACATGTTCGGACATCATTCCAACTGTGACTAGGAAGATTTGTGTGTAAGTATGTCTAAGCATATGTCTATTCATTACATTTTTCTACCCTAGTGTGTATTTCTACAGGTAACATTAATGTTGGAAAAGGTATATCCTGGTTGGTTAGCTAACATTAGCTAGCTATCCAGCTCACCATGTTTAGCTAAAAGAATAGCATAAAAGAATGTTTAGCCAAAGACTGTGGTGTTAGCCAAGTAGGATGAATAGTGATATAAATCTGCTTCTTAGTAAAGACGTGCGTCGAGGTTTGTGGGTAGGGCTGCCATGTGGCTAACGTTCTAAGCTAGCATGTAACGTCACGGTTTCAAATCCCGACCGCCGTAAGCTCTTATTGTCCAATCCCGAATTTTCCGACGTGACGCAGTTTCCGGTCTTTTTGCCGGCATTTTCTTCCGCGATCGCCAGCAAAGTGTAAGTAGTATTACTTTATGCATATCAAACAATCTACGTGTCAAATTTCATGAACATATATGGACGTTTACATGTCTAAATACTATAGGAAAGTTACTTTGATGAGAGAAAGCAGAAAGACCACTCGGCGACGCTCAGGCGACGCTCAGGCGACGCTCGGGCGACGATCTTTACTCTGAAAAGTTTTTCTGTATTGTCATCGTACTGCTACTATGGGTTAGCATATGAGTGTATTTCTACGCTAGCTTAACACTACTTTGTCTAGCCAATGAAAATACACCATGTGTGACGTGATCTGTAGTCAAGGGGAGGAAGGGAGGGGGCAGGCAAACTAGTTTGATGTCTGAAAAAAAAGTTGCGACAGCGAGAAAAACGAACAAATAATCGGAGCGCTATCAGGTTTGTTTTGTAGATCTGAAACGTAAAGGCAGACATAATCAAATGTTTTTCTTGTTTTTCATAAGCCAAGCTACATCAAGTATTACTAATACATTATGCAAATGATCTTGATGTGTGTGTGTGTGTGTGTGTGTGTGTGTGTGTGTGTGTGTGTGTGTGTGTGTGTGATTGAGAGTGAGAGACTGTCTGTACATCTGTTAAGTCAGCAGTGGCTCTTATGATTAGAAATATTAATACAATAATTAATACAGGGCCCGGCAGCCACTTCCTCCACCCTGTCTGGCGGCTCCCGCCCCAGCCGCAGAAGACAAGTGTCCCTCGGGGCTACTTCCGCCTCCAGCTCCGGACTTTCCATCGCCGGTCCCTCATCCCACTCTGTCCCCTCTTCTGCCTCCCACGGTCCCCGGCTGCCTGCCAGCACAACATCGCTCCAGAGCCTGCCTGCTGAGGAACACGGCCACCTTCCCCCATCTCCTGGTCAGCACACACCTATTTACCATTTTAATTTGCGTATACATTTCAATGCATTAACTATTGTGACAGACATTATGAGTATGTATTTTAGCATTGTTATAATAAAATATGATTATTTTTTAGAGCCTTCAACATCGGCAGGGGGATGTGGCCTCCGTGGGTCTCAGAGTCGTTCCTCTCCCTCCCACTGTAAATGCTTTATGTTACGTGAAGAAATACAATATTATAACATGATGGTGACATTAGCCTTGATGAAGACTAAACAAAACATGGTTATGCTTTTTCTGTTATTCATACAGCCTCCAAACCTGCAGACGCCGGACCATCATCCAGCTCCTCGTCTGCTGGACCCACGACATCCACCGATAGTGTACTTCATGTTAACTTTCTTTGAATGCCAACCCATGAAAATCTGATCTTTTTTTTAGTTCAAAGTTGTTGTTTTTTATTCTGTGAATAGGTCACACTCCTGAAGACATGGAGACAACAGTTTGGGAGTGTGGCCGGTGCAGGGAACCTGACCCTCCCGAGAGCTCGGAGGGATTGGTGTCGTGGGTCCAGTGTGACAGCTGCCACACGTGGTATCACACCATGTGTGTGGGCTGGGACGAGGAGCTGGATGACGAGGATTATTTTAAATGTTATTTGTGTCCTGATTAATTTTGTATTTTCTTTTTGTCTGTTTTGTATTTAAATAAATGTTCATATTTTCAAAGATTTGCACAAGTCATTTGTCTTTTGCTAACCGTCCTGTTATCTTTGACCCCATTCAATGTTTAACGTCTCTAAATATACGATTGACTTTTTTTTGCTTCATATTTCATGACTTCCTAATTTAATGGGGACAACTGAATAAATGTTGATATGTTTTCAATGTTCTGTACACATGCGGTACACATCGGTGTTCTTAGGATAAAAGATGTTTGTACATTTGAAGGTAACAGGAGGGTTTTAACAATGTAGCTTCTCGATCATGTATATACTGGTGTTTTTATTTGTAATATAACTCTTACTCTGCACTGTGTGTTATGATAGTAATTGTTATATACAACATACGTGTGCATAATTGTTAACTTGCATGCATCAGCAGGTGTTTTGCAAGGGATTGACATGAGAAGAGTTTAACAAAACATCCAGTAGGTGGTATACACTCAAATTGAGCTTTTATTGCATAGTTTGGAGATGTTGAAGCATGATATCTTATTGTGAAGGACATAACTACGTTCCCGGATATGTTGACAGCATTGATGGTCAATTTGGTGACCCTGGATCAAGTTAATATCCCCGGAAAAACAGCGGCGGCGAGTGTTTACTACGAGGATAGAAGTGCGATCGGGATTGGACAAGAGTAGCGCACGGCTAATTTACCGGCGCTAGCGTCCTTTTACCGGCTCTAGTAAAGGCGAGGCTAACTCTAAAAAAAAATAAAATATTTAGCTCGAAAGGTAAGAAGTTAAAGCTTAACGTGACATCATTAAATCAGCTGAAAACGTGATACGATCATTTTTATCAATATTTGAAGTGGCATTTTATCAGAATGTTAGCTAAAACCTGGCCGGGATTGGACACCGTTCCGTTACGTCAAGAACGTTTGCTAGCATTTGTGTGTATCAATATAATGCGTGACCAGAAAAATGCAAATGTCAGAAGGAGTAGAGTCATTAAAACATGCTGTAGACAAAAATGTCTGCACAATGGAGACGTGAAGAGATTTGCAAGCTTTCTGTTCTGGCCGACACATAACGTTAGCTAAATAGACGGTCAAGCTCAGGCTCTTTTAAGTGAACGATGCAATCGTAGCAGAAGTCAAGGCCCTGCCACTCTCCCAAATTACCCGCATTATGTTAACACGTCCCACACAGACGATATCCTCAAGAGTTGGGCCGAACAAAGTGTAGAAAAGCGGGTCGGTACACCACTTTTATCGCCGTTTTAAAAACCGGACGCGTGTCTGTTTTCAATCCGCCCAAAATGGTCGAAATTCGGACGCCAGACTTGGACAAACCACGCCGAATTATAGAGCCACGTATAACGTTCAATTCGGCTGGAGGGGGTTTTCAATAGCGGCTCCGTAAACCGCTTTACACGACGTAAGTGTCCCGAGGTCGGCCGTGAAACCGCCAGGGTACCCGACCGATATGGGTGATTTTTTTGCGATTATCAACCCGTCCAGAGTGATCGAAATTCGGACCTCAGACTTGGGCAAACCACGCCAAATTATGGAGCCACGGATAACCTTCAATTCGGCTGGAGGAAGTTTTCCTTTAGCGGGTCCACATGATGCACATTAATTTGATTTAGTCGTACACTGTCTGCGCCAGGTGGCATAGTAAAGGCAAGGGGAAAACAAAACATATGACTTTAAAAAAAGTTGTAGGCTCTTCATGAATGTACGTTGTTTTCTTTGTAGGACAATATCTTGGTCAAAGTGAGATTTGGTTCAAGTCAGAAGTATGTTAAGGTGGCAAAAACCGAAGAAGGCTATGAAGACTACAATACATTCATTGAGAACGGTTGGTATTACTTGTTTATTACACAGTCGTATCTGTTTGGAGTAAACTAATTTTTTGCTTGAATGTCAGTTCATGTTACTATGTCTTTTTTAATATTAATTTAAGTAATATGTTTGATTGCCTCACCTATCAATTGGTGTTTTATTATGTTGACCAATTGTAATCATGTCTTGTGAGCTAGTCAAAATGGACAATTGGTGTATGATGGGGAATTTATATCACATATTCTGCACACTGCTCAGATATTATAATAATACAATTGTCAATAGAAGTTTACAAAGGACCATTTTTCTAAATCTGATATTCTCTCAGTAATAGGAAAGTTAGGTCTTCCTCTACAGACAGACTTGCACTTGACAGATGAATCAGGGACAGAGGTGGATGCAGATGTGTTTGAGGAACTTTTACAAGCAGGGGACCTTACCATCAATGTGTCTACAGGTAAGACTTAGCTTTGTTAGGAAAAAATGAGGATCATGAACTGTAATGTACTGTGAGCTGTTTTACTGACAAGTATTGTAGAGATGTAAAGGTATAACAATTTTTTTTGGTGTATTTCTTTTAACTGTCTTGCAGTTGTGCTTCAACCAGATCTAGCAGAAATTTCGTTTGATTCGAATGTGTCAGACACCTTATCCTCTGGTTCATCTGATGCAACAATAATTCTTAACAACGATGGTGGGGGGAAAAGGACCCACGCCGATCGGGAATCAGCTGAAGCGGTATATAGCTAATTACATTTTTTAAATGTATGAAATTAGTTAATACAACTGAAACATAAAGATATACAACGCCAGTGTGGTAAATTATATGGTCAAGCAAATATGCTGGCACGTAAATTTCATATGTGTACTGAAGAAGTTAAAATATCTCTCTTCAGAGCATACTGTACTCCACTGTATACAGCTCACCTATGGTGCAGCTACAGTAAAGCAAAGATAAATAAGATAAAGGTGGCATACAATGATGCACTTAGAATTTTGTTGAAGTGTCCAAGATGGACTAGTGCTAGCCATTTGTTTGTGACGAGTAATGTTCCCACCTTCCATGCTGTACTGAGGAATTTTATGTACAGATTCATGTGTTGACTAACAGAGTCAAAGAACAACATTTTAAATGCCCTAACTAATCCTTTACTTAGTGACACCAGATACACCTCCCAACTCTGGAAACACTGAAATACGCAGTTGTACTTGTTTTAAATAATTTGCATAGGTATTTGTATGTTTATATGTAGGTATGAATGTATGTCTGTGTTGTATGTTTTGTATGTTTCTTTATGTAATATGTGGTCAGTGTTGTCTGCATTTATGTATTTATGTTTGTGGGTTTGTTGGTACCCATCATCTGTTGTGTGTGTACTGTTTTTTTTATTTTTTTATTTTTGTGTTTGGACCTTGAGTCTGTGAATAAAGTTATATATATATATATATTGTGCAGACGAGCTGTGGTCTTGTTGCCGTAAAGGTTAACGTGATAACTTATTGTCTGATTCTTTTTATTTTTAGATGGTGTTCTTCAGTCCAAGCCAGGGGGAGAAAAAGTGTTGCATGAATATGACAAAATGAAGACATTGACGGATGGTACCCGGCGACATATGATAAACCTACTGGTGGCTGACATGATTGAAGTTCATGGGTAAGCATTTTATGTTCACTGGTGCCCATCTTAAATCAAATATTTCTTTATAGCATAAGATGTGCAGTTGTTACAGAACCCTGTCACATTATTAAATGCTATATATATATATATATAAATAAATAAAAGTAATTTCTGGAGCAAAACTATTAAAGCAATTCAGTTATACAAATTAATTAGCCATTGGGAACACATCCCTGAAAAAAAACGGGCGAATGTATGATCAGTGCAAAAGAAGCCAAGGGAATTGTAAACAAAAAGACTAATAGTTATCATGATGAACACAAATCATTTGTTTGTATTAATACAGTTTACTTTAGAGATGCCTGTCTTTTTTTTTGCTTTCTTCTTGATAATAATAATACTTATTTTAGTTTGACATTTTACAATTTTAAAGCTTGAAAAATAATATGTTTTTCTACTTTTAAAGGAGGATCCCACCAACCTATGTGCGAACAAAATATGCTCTTGGCATCATCACTCTATTTCCTTACCTCAGGGATCCTTACTCAAAAAATGGATATGTAAGTTTGTAAATGAATGGCTTATACTACAATTTATGCAGGGAGGTTATTCTGAATTTGCCTTGTTTTGCTGTGACCCATCAGTTATGTTTAGTTTTGTTCTTTCTTCTCGAATTTTATAGGAGCACTTCTATGATGCTGACAGTGGATCTGGTTATTTGGCCTGGAGGATAAAGACAGTCCAGCGCAACACTGCAGTTCCATCCCGGAGATGCTCAACCACCAGTACCTATCAAGATGGTCCAAAGAGCAAGAGGGATTTTCTCCTAACTGACAAGCAACTGTTTGGCGAGGAATGCCGTGAGGCAATCTCCATATTGAAGCATACAACTGATGAATCGGTTGTCAAAGAGAAAATGAGGGCAACATTTCAATACCGTCAGACGGTAGTTCAACAAGACCAGCAAAACTCCTCAACAGTCCTGGATGTTTTCCCACGTTTTCTCGATACACCTAGCTTGGTAAGAAACGCATATGGTTTTATTTATTTATTTTTAAAGTGAACAATGTACATTTAAGAACTACACTTCCAGCACGGTTGCAGGGATTTACGGAGTTTCTTCTGTATATTGACCAAGACTATACCATGATGTATGGAGAGGAGGTTTCTGGCAGATTCTTGGCAAAATGGCCCACTTTCTTCAAACCCAGGATCCTGGCAGACTGCAAGAATTCTAACGAGAATGTTGAAGACCTCTTGTCTGGGCATCAATCCTCAGATGCGTTTGGTAAGCATCACTCATTATCTTTTTAAAACATTAATTTACTTGCCTGATTCAGAAACCTTGTATGAGCATAATGTGGATATAATTATTTTTACATGTAAGTCTTTCTTTAATCTTCTACTTTCTTCTGGTTTCCCCCTAGGCTGGGACAGTGACCTGTCAAGCATCCTACTGCTGGTTCACCTACTTCCCCCTACTGCAAAATGACCCAAGAAGAGTCCTAAAATTAGCCTACTGTATCAAGGAGAGGGATGATTCATTTTCTGTTATTTCTATTGATGAGTTGATTTATTATAGACCCTATGATAAACAGTTATCTAATGAGATGGATGAAAAAATATACATTGTGCCACATTGCCATGTTGTGTGACCCGTGCTATTGTTTTGTGTGACCTGTGCTATTGAGGCTGCCAATTAAGAAATGTTATTGTAATGCAAATGCTATGTTTGTGGTGGGCTTGAAAATACAAGTTTTATTTGAACAAACTTTTGTATTGATGATTTTCTTCTTTGTAACTAAGTACTAGGAATATACTGAATCCAAAAGTAAAATTGTATCATGTATAGCATTAGAGATTATAACTCCCTACAGTGTTTAAACAAATATATAAATCAACTCTGCAAGAGTAAAATACAGAGTTTCATTTTAAATCCTCTATAGTGTTACATAGGTCAGCAACTCTAGTCGGTGTTAAAACAGAATATACAGATAGTGTTAAATTCTGACACTGCACACTAGTGTTGTGTAAATTCAACACTGGCCTGTGTTGACTGGTGTTAAATGTCAACTACTGAGAGAGTTGCTTCAACTCTATCACAGTGTTGAACATTTAACACTTTTAAAAGTGTAGTTTTAACTCAAAATAGGGTGGACCAATATAGACACTTTCAAAGTGTTGAATTTAACTCTATTAGTGTTGAATTAACACTGCTGATTTTGCTGTGTACATGTCATCATTCACCCATTCACACCCATTCATACACTGATGGGAGGGGCAACTATGCAAGGTGCCACCTGCCCATCAGGAGTAACATTCACACACCACAGTCACCTCTTAATCTAGTCCACTATTCGGTCTCTATGTTGCCATAATACATTCTTTACAGGGATAGTAAGAGTATATCAGTGTGTGGCTGTGATTTTAGGCCATACTGAATAAATTGAATTAACTTGAATGATACTATTCTATATTCTTTTCATTAGATTATTATTACTCATGAATTGGTGTAAAAGCAGGATTGTACTGGTGTTATTGGTTGTCGTGGAGCTAACTTTAACTATATTTTAGCCAAAGGTTAAGCAGTGAGAAACATCTTCAGAATTACCATGAGCTCAAAATGACATTTGAAAATGAATGTTTGTCCAATCAACAGTACAAACCTCAACATTGTTATAAATAAACATTATATTTTATCATATGTTTTGTGTTAAAAAAACATTTGTAAAATAAAGTACAAGTACCTCAAATTCTTTTTTTAAAAACCTCTATTACAATCATCAGAGACATACCTAAAACCTGACGTCAGTGTCTCTCTCAAGGACACTTTGGGGAGCTGTGGATTGAAACACCAACCCTGTTGTTAAAGGACAACCCACTGAGCTACAGACGTAAGAGGACAATGTAGTGAGAAAGACTAAGACTGATGCAGATGGGTTTTTTGTATTCCTCTGATAGATGCAACATTTGTCTTCAATATGAGAAAAATTTGAAAGAAATTTAAAAAATATCTGAAAATATGTGGTAAAATATTAATATATGAAAGCAAAATATGTCAAAAAGATCCCCAAATCGTGAAGTATTTATATAACTAATTATTGACAAGAATCTGGAAAATATCCAAAACGTAACGTAAAATACGTGAAAAGTATTTGGGAAAAATATCAGAAAAAGGTTATTGTTTTCATTTCTACACCGATCTGAACCAGTTAATTAAGGTCTGGTCATCAAGGTCTCCTCTCTAAAATCAAACCATCATGTATGTGGCATACAGTGTACAACGTTTTGCAGAAAGTCTATTGCAAAAGTAATTTAGATCTGTTGTTTTGAAAATCAAAACATTGATGCTTCACATTATTCATTTTTTGTTAAATTTTATCTAAATTTTTCAACACCACAACGCAAAAACAAAGTGTTCTAGTTTGATTCCACTTTTGAATGGACTAAAATGCTCTGGCAGCCCCTTTCTCTGTGGCAACGTCTCTCTCAGCTGACACACATCAGAGTTGTGGCGCCCTCTAGTGGTAACATATGGAAACACACTCTAAGCCTCGAGATTCAGGGCACTCCTCGCTGGGCAAACCAAACTTTGAGGTGCTCTTGCTTTCTTCATGTCTTCATGTCTCTGGGAGCTGCTGCAGGGATCCCTCTCCAACAAAGGTCTAACAAAAATAGCTGGACTGCTATTAAATATTAAATAAATATAAAAACATAATTCAAAGCGGTAAGTAGGCTGACAAGGACAAGGCTTTAGTGCAGGGGTGCCCACACTTTTTTGGCTTGCGAGCTACTTTTAAAATGACCTAGTCAAAAAGATATACCTACATTAATAATGCTAAATATCTATCTATATAGATATATATCTATATAAATCTATATAGATATATATTAATAAATAGCATTATTAATGTATTACAGTTTTTCTTGATTGCTTTGATGCAGCAGTCAACTCAAACTCCACATTTTCAAAACGGTTAACACACAGGCCGAAACAGTGGCACTCATGGTCGAAATGACACATTTTGTTTGCAAAAGGCTCTAACCGTGCCAAAACATTTAAAATATGCAACAAAAGCAAATTTTGCCTTCAAACAACACAACTTGCAAACAAGTGTATGAGCTCTTCCAATCAACCATTACACAGTGGACAACAAAATACAAAATACAGCACTCAGTGAGAATCAGTGCACCATTGCTTGTCATTGTAGCCAATTACTGTACGTAGCTTTCATGCCAGTCAAATTTGTTGTCAAATTTGCCTTCTTGCAAAGAATTGGATCCAGAATCAGAAATGCTTTGATGCAAATTTTATTGATTCCATTGATTCTTTTTTTCAAACTGTGGCTGAAAACTGAAATACTTTAAATATTACACAAAATACATGTAAACCAAAATAAATCTATTACAGTAAAGTATAAGAAATAGCCACTATTGATACTCAGTCTTTCAGATAATGGATGGATGGATGGATACTCAGTCTCTTCTGTCTTGACGATGGGGCCACATGGCCTCATCCACATCACATTCAATATCCTCTCTTGCAACCCAGACGCTGCACCTTTTAAGGCCTGCAGACTGATTGCTAATTGAAGATTTGTGTGAAGGAGTGTCAAACAGGTGCTTCAGTGATTTCATACTGATGTAGGTAGTTTCTAATAGTTAGGAACAGATGGTTTATTTTTGGTTACCATAGCTAAAACAATGCAGTTTGGACTGCTTGAATGACATCCGTGTTAACTGTTCTGCAAAAGGGTGGAGAAGATGTGTCAATCCAATGAGAAAGGGTTAACACATTTGCAAGAGGTGTCTTGTGCTCTGCTGAGACAGTGATGATGAAAACCGAGTGGATCCCAGTTTCTTTAAGCAGGTCAAAGCAATCAAGAAAAACTGTAATATACCGAGTATACTTTATATTTACAATATTGGCATACCTTGCATAACTTATGACACAATATAATTCTGTACATTTTTGGTCATTACATTTTACTCTGACTTGCACTGAATAGAAACAGCCAGGGTTATGCTGCGTTCACACTGAATGCGGCACGTATTATTCGCGAGTAGATTACATGCAAAGTCAATGCACAGACGCGAATGACGCAAATTTCCGCCGGGCAGCGCAAATGACGCGAATAACTTGGGCGAAAGATTTGCGTAGTGAAAGCCAATCAGCGTTGAGAAGCTCCGCATCATCACTGCCGTCCTGCCGGTGCTGAATCAAACTGCTGCTGGTCCGCCTGAAGCAGCGCTGGAAGCAGCCGTCATTCAGACGCTGTTGTGCGGCTATCATACTGTAAGCCTTACAGTATGATAGAACAGAACAAGTTTTACAGTATTGCTTACAGTGAACAAAATATCCATGAAACACACGAGCATTCTGAACAAAAAAACAAGGGCAAAAAGCCCAGATAAAAAGGGGGGAACATCACTCAAAGTCCTCCTTTTACTGTATAAGTAATGCCACTGAGTCTAAGCCAGACTGGAATCAGCTGTGGTTTGCCCAATTTACCCAACATAAATCAGCTGTGTGTCAATTATTCAATTGTTTGTTTATTATCAGCTGAGATATATTGTTTTAGAACTGATATCATTGCAGAAGAGGTTTTTAGACTGTATCTAAGGTTTGGAATATTGTTTTTGACATTGTGGGATGTTGTGTGTTAACATTCATAAATAATACAAAAACAATCCATAATTTTGTTGGGAGGTATAGCTTGTCTGTTAAGAAAATGTAAGCATTGTGGAAATGTGTTCACTGACTGCATATTGTTTGAAAACGACATGAAATGTGTGAATGGTATGGCCACAAAAGACCGATGCTGTGCTAATTGTGTTTAGAGTTTTGAAAATGTGACCACTGGTTGGACAAACGCTTGGTAGCGCCTGAAAAAAACCGTAACACAAGAGAGATCTTCTTCCAAGGCTTGTTTCTTCAGAGCTTCTGCAGCTTAGGTTAATTGGACTCTAAATGGCCCATAGGTGTGAATGTGAGCATGAATGGTTGTCTGTCTATGTGCCCTGCGATAGACTGGCGACTTGTCCACTTGACAGCTGGGATCGGCTCCAGCGCCCCGCAACCCTGAAAAAAAACAGGATAAGCAGTTCGGAGAATGGAATGAAATGGAATCTTTTGAATCAACTATTTCGTCACATTACAATAAAACACTATCAAGTCAACACAGGTCACACTGAGTTGTGTGGTGTTTCATAAACTGTATAAACATAACGACATAAAGGGATATGAGACACACATTGTTACATTTACATATGACACAATTCAATTATAAAATAGATATAACTCTGTGATTCTGTTTAGGCCAGCAGAGAAGGCTTAGCTGGCCCTGATGGCCCACCACTAATCCCCTAAAAAGCAGGAAGGCCGTGATCCTCCTTGTAGCACACTGCAGTGGCAGGTGTCAGTCAGGTGTCAGGACGGGCAAGCGAGCGGCACTCGTTCAACACCCGTCAAGAAGCCCAAGCTGAGTGGGTGGAGCCACATTTCCTGGGAACACCCATTGTTGTTACAACAGGTCAGCTGCCCAAAATCAGTTTTATGAGTATGGATTTTAGTTCAGTCACAGAAGAGCTGCGTTTTTTTTGTGTCAGTACTTAAGTGTAGAGTTAATACATATTGTAGACTTAATACTTACAATATGCAATACTGTTGGACTATACTGAATATTGTTTTGCTACAGCTACATTTCACTTCATAATATATTACACTTATATACCATACTATTTACTTTTTTAATTTAATCTTTTTTTTTTTACCATATCAAGTTTTACTGTTATACCACCACCGTGATATTTTACTTTGAGGAGACTGCACTGTTAGTCTAAGCTAAACCTGAACATGCACACCTCTCGAAGTGTAACAACAATTATAACCACACAACTATATTGATTCCAATTAACTGGAGTATAAACTTTTATTCTACACGTATATCTTAAACCCTTGAATATAAACAGGACCCATTGAAATCGGATGAGAAATGTAACTTAGCAACAGCGCTAATAAGTCGATCTATGCAGCTGGTTTAAAACTGTATTCCTGTGTGGAGCAACCAGGTACAACTTTATTTAGAAATGTACTTTACTGGAATACGTCCGCCTACAACGTAATGATTTATGCAGTTTTGAAACAAAAAAGGAACCAAAATACAGTATTTACTAATCATTAGTTAATTGAATGAATGACATTCGTTAATTATTAGTAGTGAATTATTAATGAATGACAATGCTTTTCACTTTTATGTTGTTTTTCACTTTTTTATGGCATCTGCAGAATGACAACTGACACTGACAAGTGGTTATGCCTAAATGTTGGAATTTGTTTACAAGTCGAATAATATCTCCACTTGTCCTCTCCTTATATGTCAGTAGGTGCCACGAGCTGCCAGTGCCAATTTTATTTTTGCAAACATAATTGAATGTGTATAAAACTCAAACCATTTTTCTGGTTCAGACTTCCGAACCATTTGTGGTGAAAGAGCTCTGTCCATTTAATTGAATTATTCCAAGTATCTGTTTTAATAAATGCTTAAAGGCATGAAGCCTTGTGAAGCATTGAGGCTTCCTTTTTATTTGTACCGGAAAGGATTTGAAGCTTCTGGGTTTCACTTTGAAGAAGAACAGGGACATCTGGTGGAAGACTGGCGTCAAAGCAGCCGTTTTGAGCACTTCTGCTTTACCTGTCCCTTCACCACCTGCAGAATGTCACATGAAGGTTGATTCACTGCACCGCTCACGTGTCACTTGGAAGAGATGAAAGATTTGAAGATATATGATTTGGAGTGAACGAGCAAAAATTAGAAGTTGTGTATGATGGACATTTAATGGACCCTAAATACTGTTATTGTCTCTGTTTCTGTGTCACACACAATCCGAGTTGTTCGAGGGAGAGTTTCCGCTTGTTCCAGGAATGGAGTTGAAGGACATGTCTGACTGGCTGCGCAGGCAGACTCTGGTCACCGACTTCAGTCCTACAGAGGATCCTGGTAAGAAAGGCGACGTATAAAAAACAAGATGTAAATTACTGCCAACAGTGAAGAGAGTTACTCAACTTATGTTTGATCAAAACAGACACACCATGGTTTCAAATGTTCCATCTGTCAACATGGCTGAGCTGTCCAAGGTGCCCTCTTCTCTGTGGTCTGAGCACAGATATGACGTAGGACTGGTGAGGGGTGAGACACCTCTGGTGGTTCACCCAAAATCTGATTTCAGGCCATGCATGAAGTAATATCCACTTAAGTAGGAGGCCATAGATGATATTACACCTGGTTTTGAGCCCTTATTGAAGGCTGGTGTAATAGTAAAGAGTGATAATTCACAGCAAGCACCTCAAGTTTCTAATTCACACACCATTCCATCACTCATTCCTCTAGACACAACACATTTTTCTCTTGGCTAATCCATTTTTTTCTGTACCTGTGCACAAGGACAGTCCATTTTGGTTTAATTTTTCATTTAAAGGAAGAGGCCTACACTTGGACCTGCTGTCCTCAGTGATATTCAAAGAGCCCTGGGGCATTTCACAGTGCTTTGAGAGACAATCTGGCTGATTTACACTTACCAAATGGTTCTGCCTTGCTATAATATGTTGAGAGAGACAGCGAGTGTGATCACTGGCAGCGACGACTCAGTGGCGAGCGTGTGTCAGTCGTCAGCTAGTGTGTGTCAGTCGTCATCTAGTGTGTGTCAGTCGTCATCTAGTGTGTGTCAGTCGTCATCTAGTGTGTGTCAGTCGTCATCTAGTGCGTGTCAGTCGTCAGCTAGTGTGTGGCAGGTGTCATTTTTCTAAACAGGATTAGCGATCTCCTGCCCTCAACTACTGACTCCTCAAGTGGACTGGCCTTGGAGGCGGCTGTGGGCCCTGATGTGTGTTTGGATGGCTTTTTCCCCGTAAGCCTGGACCAATTGTCTTCAACTGTTTCTGCGTCTAAATCTTCTACCTGTCTCCTGGACCCCATTCCAACGAGACTGCTCAAGTAAGTTTTGCCTTTGATTGGCACCGCTCTGCTGGATATTATCAATTAGGGATGCACCGATACCGATACTGCGTTAAATACTCGTACTCGCATCAGTTTCAATGGCCGATACCAAGAACCGATACTCACTCAACAGTATTTCACTACAACAAACTGGTCGCGCTTTGTGGAGAAGCAACCCCGTGGCGGAGCCGGAGACACTCTTCTCTGTCTCAACAGTCTCAACTTCTGAGCAGCCAATCACGCTATCCAAGTTGTTTTGCCGTCCAATCAGATGGCCAGTTTGTCTCAACAGCAGAATCTGGAGCCGCCATCTTGGATCCTCGCTACGCAGCGCTCACTTCTTTCAATAGACAGGAGAAAAGTGAGACGCGAGTACAATACAAGACTTTATCGATATTGTGCTTATTAACCGGTGTTGCATACGTGTGTATGACATATTAGTGCTCATATTAGTGCTCTTGTTAGTGGCTGACAGCCCCGGAGTTACTTGTAATCAGTCCGTCCCAACGCGACGCAAATGTTTCGCGCGACCAGATTACATGTAAAGTCTATGCACAGACGCGTGTGGTTGCGACAGACGCAAATTTACGCCGGCGGCACGTTAGACGCGAGAGTTGAAATTTTCCATATTTAATACATCTATAATTGAGAAGCTCTGCGCGTCATCACCGCCGTCCTGCCGGTTTGAATCAAACGGCTGCTGATCCACCTGAAGTAGCGCTGGCAGCGGCCTCATTCAGACGCTGTTGTGCGGCTACGGATGATATTATTGTAGCCGAGTGTCTGTTGTGTGTCTATATTTGTAATTCTAATAAAATGAAAACACGCTGCAGGGTAACTTAAACCACTTTTTTTATCTCCTTCACACACGTATATCCCACAATTCCACTCTTTTCCTTTCCGTTTCTCCCTCCACAATAAAAGCACCGGAAACATAACTTGGAACACAGCTTCCTATATAATTGCTCATACCTAATATTATCGCTTACATTATGAACCCGGACACGGGGCGTTTTATGGTCCGACATTAGAGGGACTTCCACAAGAAGTTTAAAGCTTGGGATAGCCTTCTGTTAATTTTGTACTATAGGCTTGACATAATCTGCAGAGGATAAAATAAAATCTGCCTCCAAATTAATTGCACTTTCATGGAGACCAAATCTAAGAAGTATCGGTATCGGTACTCGGTATCGGCAAGTACACAAATAAAAATATCGGTATCGTATCGGTTTGTAAAAAATGGTATGGTTGCATCCCTAATCGTGGCTGTCTGGAGCCGGTCCTGCTCCCTGCCATGGCGGCCCTGCTGATGCCCCTCGTCTCTGCCTCCATCTGCTGGCGTGGATCGTGGTTGTCTGGGTCGTGGTCCATGCCTACTACTCATTACATAAATAATTTCTGTCATATTCATTGAATGTCCATCTGGGGAGAGGGATCCTCCTCTGTTGCTCTGCTGAAGGTTTCTTCCCTTTTATTCCCTGTAAAAGGGGTTTCAATATTTTTAGGGGGAGTTTTTCCTGATCTGATGTGAGGTCCTGGGACAGAGATGTCGTATGTGTAAAGATTGTAAAGCCCTCAGAGGCAAATTTGTATTTGTGATTTTGGGCTATACAAAATAAACTGAATTGAATTGAGTTGAATTGAACTTAATAAAACTATTTACCAAAAGGAGAAAAATTACATTTGCCCAGCCCTTAGGGGCTGGGACAAGGCTCCCAGTTTTATAGACTGGATGACACTTCTGAATATCAGAAGACTTGAAAGCTCCTTTTGACTTTCAGAGGATCCGGCTTGACTTGCACTGAAAAAGATTTGGAGTGCCATTTACTTAGAAAAAGCTCGGTAACAATTTCCACCCAGAAATTGTAAGTATATTTTACTCAGACAATTATCAAGTAAAGTTTACTTACTACTAAGAATGTTTTTTCACCCAAAATGTTCAAGTAAATTTTACTCAGCCTTTGTTAGTAATCTAAATGCATTTGTTAGTAATCTTTTCTCAACATTTGTTAGTACTCTTAACTCAGCTTTTGATAGTAATATTTACTCAGGCTACACTGAAAGTACACTGAGTGACATTTACTTAAAAAAAGCTCGGTAACAATTTCCACACAGAAATTCTGAGCACCGTTTACTCAGGAAATTATTAAGTTAACTTTACTTACTAGTAAGAATTGTCTTTTATCCAAAATGTTCAAGTAATTTTATGTTTCTGCCTTAAACATAAAATGTACTCAACCTTTCGATAGTAATTTTTACTCAGGCCACCTTTACATCTAATTAAAAAACATAGTTTAATATTTCATGGTAACTAGCGTTTATTTACTGTTTCTATTGAAAAATATAAAATACTATTTATATAACAAGTCATCCATCTACCACTACTCTAGACCACTATTCAAATATAGATGTATTACATTTATTAATCAGAGCTAAATAAAACAGTAAGGCTTTCACAAAACATGAAACGACAGCTGCTTTTAAACTACAGCAGCTTTATTTGTCAACACTTGGAAAGAGGTAACTGTTTACAGACATGCACCAATAAAACTTATAGTCTGGAGAGATATCTTCAGGACATCAAGCAACATTAAGAAAGAGCTTCTGAAACATTTTAAATGTGTATTTCAACTTTGGTGGGCAAGTCAAGTTCATTGCAAAGATGAAGCAGAAGGCAAGCGTTTCCACATTTTAACAGTCATAGAGAACTTCTTTTCCCTCGGTCCATCCGACACATGGACAGGGGGAAGCCTTCCTGTGCTGCATTTCCATGACGGACAAAGATCTCCAAGAGATGATGAGCATAGTCCTCTTGATGGCATCTTCGCTGACATCCTGTCGAAAACATGTGAATCAGAGGTCAACAGATGACAGATATGTTATATTAAGTTCCTGATATTCATTTGGTTGAAGTGATCAATACAGTCTACAGAGACAATAATGCAACAGAAATAAGATGCTCACAGCAAGACATTGGTTACATGCTGGGTAAATATTTAGGTATCTACGGATTGATTTACTTTTACATAGACAAGTTTATTATGATCAGAATAATCAGCACAACACCCAACATTTTCTGAATTTACCTGGAATTGATGGAGTTCCTCTCCAGACTCTTCAAGTAACTCCACCAGCATGATGATGACGTCTCTTCTGCTCGCAACACGTTGCTGTTAAACAGACAGAAGTGAATTTAGCTTGTCTGACATTGACATTTTAGGATATCAGGAGGAATGGCAATGTTTTAACTGGCATATGGACTTGTACATACATATATATATATATATATACACATATATATATACACATATATACACACATATATATATATATATACATATACACATATATATATATATACACACATATACATATATATACACATATATATATATACACACATATACATATATATACATATATATATATATATATATATATATATATATATATACACACACATATATATATATATACACATATATACATATATATACACATATATATACATATATATATACACATATATATATATACATATATATATATATACATATATATATATACACATATATATATATACACATATATATATATATACACATATATATATATATATATATATACACACACATATATATATATATACATACATATATATATACACACATATATATATATATATATATATATATATACATACATATATATATATATACACATATATATACATACATATATATATATATATACACACACATATATATATACATATATATACACATATATATATATATACACATATATATATATATACACATATATATATATACACATATACATATATATATACATATACATATATATATACATATATATATACATATACATATACATATACATATACATATATATATACATATACATATATATATATATATATATACATATACATATACATATATATATATACACATATATATATACACACATATATATACACATACATATACACATATATATATATATATATATATATATATATATATATATATATATATATATATATATATATATATATATATATATATATATATATATACACACACATATATATATACACACATATATATATATATATATAATTGGAACACATTTCTGTAAAGCAGGGCTCATGTTACCAAACAATTATCATTATTATTTACTAATGTCAATTTACTGTCTCAAATAGAACAATGGTGGGGGAAACCAACACAAATTTAGAATGTGTTCAAATATGTCATCGGGTATCTATTTTCTGTGTATATGAGCCTAACATAATTTGACAACAATGATCTATTTTTTAAACTTTATCAAGCTGATTGAATCCAGCATCGGACTCATTCTAGTCCCTGCAACCCGTCGTTGTCCAGAATATCATCAAGAGTTTGGTAGTGGTTTGCTCCAGATGAACTGTCCTCATCCTTCTGAACTCTTCAATCTGAAACAAAAGATGAACAACAACATGATCAAGATGATCCACCTTGCTAAGACAATTAATACAGTAGTCCTCCCAGTAAAATGTACTATTGAGCAACAACACAAACTACAGCCTCCAACATGTTAATATATTTAAACCAATACTTCTGTTAAACGTTGTAACAAAAGATACAAGTTAAGAAGATGTTAGCGTTACAGTTAACGTGACCTTCTCTGTTTTGACCTGTGTGTTGGTGATATACATGAGAGGGTTCTCTGCATGAAGTGACACGCGCAGAGAACTTAGATTAGCTCTCTTCGCAAAGTGGACCAAAAACATTTCCACAAAACGTTTCCACAACACGTTTCCACCGCTACGTTTCCACAACACGTAGCGGTGGAGCCTCGTCTGTAAAGCGGCCCAATAACGAGCACACAGCCTCACTAGCTAACCTAAACTAACCGTCACGTTGCTGTTAGCGTTCAGTGCTCAAACACTGACTTTCACTCACGAGTAAATAAGAATAAAGGTTCATTAAACATATAACTTACCACAGTGGCTCCTGGTCATGCATGTTCTCTGGACAGGTTGAACTCGGCCGTCCTTTCCAAGTTCTTCTGTTACGTGTTTGGCTGAAGACATTATTCTGTGACGTCACCCCCTGCGCATGCGTGAGGTTGCCAGGTTCACTCATTACTTCAAGTAAATGTTACTTGTTGTGTCAGGTTGTACAGTCAATTCAGTAGTTTAGTAAATATTACTTGGTGTGAATGATCAAATTTACTCATCAAAATAAGGATTGATATTTACAAACAAAAACAAAGTAACACATTAAATAAAATGTGACCTTTTAAAGTAGGGATGCACCGATACCGATACCGGTATCGGTATCGGGGGTCGATACTGCGTTAAATACTCGTACTCGTATCGATTTCAATTGTCGATACCAAGAACCGATACCACTCAACAGTATTTCACTACAACAAACTGGTCGCGCTTTGTGGAGAAAAAGATTTGTTGTCCTACCTGACTTCAACGTCTAGGGCAGGGGTCGGCAACCCGTGATCCAGAGCCGCATACGGCTCTTTCGTCGCTCTCTTGCAGCTCTTGCAGCAAGGTGTGTAAAGTGTGTGTCGCGTTCACACAGTAAAAAATTACTGCCGTCCTACCGGTTTGAATCAAACTGTTGCTGGTCCGCCAGAAGTAGCGCTGGCAGCGGCCTCATTCAGACGCTGTTGTGCGGCTACGGATGATATTATTGTAACGTCCACAGGAACGACGCGTAGACGTGGGCTTCAGGTAACTTGGCGGTTTTATTCTTACAGCATTCAGGTACTTCGCTCACTAGCTCCCGTAGCTCCGAACGCACACACCTAACACACCCACACGTCCTCACTTCCCGTACAACTCCCGCCCTACTCCCTACTCCCCCAATCACAGGGCTCAACCCTCCCAACCAGCACGCTGCTTTCCTGTGATTGGCCAGATACCCCAGGTGCCTGAACAGGGTCGCTACATTATTGTAGCCGAGTGTCTGTTGTGTGTCTATATTTGTAATTAATATTTGTAATAAAATGAAAACACGCTGCAGGGTAACTTGAACCACTTTTTTTTATCTCCTTCACAAACGTATATCCCACAATTCCACTCCTCTTTTCCTTTCCGTTTCTCCCTCCACAATAAAAGCACCGGAAACATAACTTGGAACACAGCTTCCTATATAATTGCTCGATCCCTAATATTATCGCTTACATTATGAACCCGGACACGGGGGCGTTTTATGGTCCGACATTAGAGGGACTTCCACAAGAAGTTTAAAGCTTGGGATGTTAATTTTGTACTATAGGCTTGACATAATCTGCAGAGGACCTCCTTCGCGAATCGCCACCTTAACGCGGTGAAGGAGTTTGAGTGGCTCAATGATCCTGGGAGCTATGTTGTCCGGGGCATCTGCCCCTGGTAGGGTCTCCCAAGGCAAACAGGTCTCGGGGGAGAGCCCAGACTAAGAGCGGTTCAAAAAACCCTGATGAATAGCAGCACACGGAATGTAGCTACCTCGCCCGGACCAGGGAAACCGGGGCACCCTCCCGGAGCCAGACCCGGGAGGCGAGCTCGTCGGCGAGCGTCTGGTGGCCGGGCTTTCGCCCATGGGGCCCGGTCGGGCTCAGCCCGAAGAAACATCATGGTGCAGCCACCCTGTGGACCCACCACCCGCAGGGACAGACATCGGGGTCGGGTGCTATGTAGACCGGGCGGCGGGCCGGGCAGGGGGCCTGGGCGAGCCGATCGCCGGCGACATAGACTAGCTCTAGGGACGTGGAACGTCACCTCGCTAGCGGGGAAGGAGCCGGAGCTGGTGAGGGAGGTGGAGCGGTACCAGCTAGATATAGTTGGGCTCACCTCCACGCACAGCGCTGGCTCTGGAACCAAACTCCTGGAGAAGGGTTGGACTTTGTTCTTTTCTGGAGTCGCCCAGGGTGAGAGGCGCCGGGCGGGAGTGGGGATACTCACGAGTCCCCGGCTGAGCGCCGCCGTGTTGGAGTTTTCCCCGGAGAACGAGAGGGTCGCCTCCCTGCGCCTACGGGTTGCGGGGAGTAAGGCTCTGACTGTTGTTTGTGCTTATTCACCAAACAGCATTTCGGAGTATCCGGCCTTCTTGGAGTTGGTGGGAGGGGTCCTGGAAAGGGCGCCGCCTGCCGACTCCATAGTTCTCCTGGGAGACTTCAACGCTCACGTGGGCGACGACAGAGAAACCTGGCGGGGAGTGATTGGGAGGAACGGCTTGCCTGATCTGAACCCGAGTGGTGTTTCGTTGTTGGACTTCTGTGCTAGCCACAGTTTGTCCATAACAAACACTATGTTTGAACATAAGGTGGCTCATAAGTGTACCTGGTACCAGAGCACCTTAGGCCGGAGATCAATGATCGACTTCGTAATCGTATCATCTGATCTGCGGCCGTATGTTTTGGACACTCGGGTGAAGAGAGGAGCAGAGCTGTCAACTGATCACCACCTGGTGGTGAGTTGGATCAGATGGCGGGGGAGTCGGCCAGAAAGACCTGGCAAGCCCAAACGTGTAGTGAGGGTGAACTGGGAACGTCTGGCGGAGGATCCTGTCCGGGAGGTCTTCAACTCCCACCTCCGGAAGGACTTCTCACACATCCCGAGGGAGGTTGGGGACATGGAATCCGAGTGGATCATGTTCAAAGCCTCTATTGTGGACGCGGCCGCTAGGAGCTGTGGTCGGAAGGTCATCGGTGCCTGTCGTGGCGGCAACCCGAGAACCCGGTGGTGGACACCGGGGGTGAGGGAAGCCGTCAAGCTGAAGAAGGAGGAGCTTTGTGGACTTGGAGAAGGCTTTCGACCGGGTCCCTCGGGGCTTTTTGTGGGGGGTGCTGCGGGAGTATGGTGTGCCGGACCCGTTGCAACGGGCCATCCGGTCTCTGTACGCCTGCAGTAGGAGCTGTGTTCGTATCCTCGGCAGTAAGTCAGATACGTTCCCGGTGGGTGTTGGCCTCCGCCAGGGCTGCCCTTTATCACCGGTCCTGTTCGTGACTTTCATGGACAGGATATCTAGGCGCAGCCGTGGGGCGGAGAATGTCAGGTTCGGGGATCTCAGGATAGCCTCTCTGCTGTTTGCAGATGATGTGGTCCTGTTTGCCTCCTCGGACCATGACCTCCAGCATTCACTGGGGCGTTTTGCAGCCGAGTGTGAAGCGGCGGGGATGAGAGTCAGCACCACGAAATCTGAGGCCATGGTGCTCTGCCGGAAACCGGTGGATTGCTCCCTCCGGGTGGGGACAGAGTGCCTACCACAAGCGAAGGAGTTCAAGTATCTCGGGGTCTTGTTCACGAGTGAGGGTAAAATGGAGCGGGAGATCGACAGGCGTATCGGTGCGGCTGCAGCAGTAAAGCAGGCGTTGCACCGGGCCGTCTTGGTGAAGACTGGTCGGTCTACGTCCCAACCCTCACCTATGGTCACGAGCTTTGGATCGTGTCCGAAAGAACGAGGTCGCGGATACAAGCGGCCGAAATGAGTTTCCTCCGTAGAGTGGCCGGGCTCAGCCTTAGAGATAGGGTGAGGAGCTCGGACATCAGGAGGGAGCTTGAAGTTGAGCCGCTACTCCTTCGTGTCGAAAGGAGTCAGCTGAGGTGGTTCGGGCATCTAATTAGGATGCCTCCAGGACGCCTCCCTTTAGAGGTTTCCCAGGCACGTCCATCTGGTAGGAGGCCCCGGGGAAGACCCAGGACACGCTGGAGGGATTATATCTCCCAGCTGGCCTGGGAACGCCTCGGGATCCCCCAGAATGAGCTGGTAGATGTTGCGGGTGAGAGAGAAGTCTGGGTCAGCCTGCTTGACCTGCTGCCTCCGCGACCCGACCCCGGATAAGCGGTGGAAAATGGATGGATGGATGGAAAAATATAACATTAACAAGAAAACACTCACTACACACACGCTCCGCCACCACCACCTGCTCTCAGCTCACACACGCTCTGTCTGTTATGGAAGCCCATTCCCGCCAGCAAAAAATAAATAAATAAACACACAAAAAAAAAATAATAATAAATAAACCACACAAAAAAAAATAAATAAAATAAAACACACAAAAAAAAAAAAAAAAAGTCTATTCCCGCCAGCAAAAATAAAATAAAAAAAAACCCACAAAAAGAAAAAAAATATTTATAAACACACAAAAAAAAACAATTATAAAAAAAATTACCACCAAAAATAAAAAATAAATATTTCCATTCCCGCCCGCAAAATAAATAAAAAATTTAAAAACAAAAAAAAATAAATAAAAAAAATTACTACCAAAAAATAAAAAATTGCCCATTCTCCCCCGAGTAAAAAAAAAGAAATTTAAATAGAGATTAGAAGTGCGCATGCGCTTCAGTGACAATTCCTCACAGGTCCCTTCATCCACTCGCCCATGAATCGACACATGAAAACGACACGCAATTCTAAATAAGGTAAAGATTACTAGTGACTTTTGTAAATGTTAGATGTTTTAATTCGCTACTGGCTTTACTCGCGCCTGGAAGGGGGCGGGCGGGGCTTATCTCTGTGGGTTATCTCCGTAAAAACAGTACAGTTTCCACCACGGCCACTGCCAGCGCTATTTCAGGCGGACCAGCAGCAGTTTGATTCAGCTCCGGCAGGACGGCAGTGATGACGCGCGGAGCTTCTCAACGCTGATTGGCTTTCGCAACGCGTATTTTCGCCCCGCGTTACCCGCATCATACATGCCTTCCGGCGTAAATTCACGTCTCTCGCAACAATACGTGTCTTGTAAAAATAATAATAATAATTCGCGGCGCGTTTGGTGTGAACACACCATTAGTAACGTTAACGTTCACGCCGCTAGATGGTGTCCCTGAAATGAAAATTGTGTTAGTACTCAGCGGTGTGTTGCATGTGTTACTCAAAGGGGGCTAACATTACATCAGCCTCCACATAGCGCCCAATCAAGATTTTGTAAGCATCATCACAGCTGTAATATCCCACTAACATAACGTAGTACTAAAGTATGTTGATAAGTAATGCGGATATTGTACATGTGCACTTGTCCTGTGTCGTTCAGACAGCTGTGGCAATGCGGGCAGAAGTGTGTTAGCAAAATACAATTTAGAATGAAAAACAACAGCAAGTCTCAAGTATATTTAGCGGTTCCTGCTCTGCTGCTGGAATCTTAAATACAATATAATATTCTTTTTTTAAATACTTGGCCTAAGAATAATTATACTATTATTACACTATGCTATTGTCTATACTCTTTACAATGTCATGTTTTGCTATTTGTTCAGTACACATTTTGGTAATTTTACTTAGTCATAAGATTTTTAAAACGGACAGTCAGACATCTAATCTCATTCACACTATATCATGCAATATGTGATTTCCAGTAATCCAGAGGTGTTTTCACCCCCTCACCAGCCATAGACCAGGCGCCTGTGATTGGTTTACTAGCCCTCAGTGACAGTGTACTAACTTGTTATGTCGTAGTACTTTATTAAAATATACAACATGACTGAACTATTTGGCTAGACGGTTTCAGTTTGACAGCAGCCTAATTCATTTTGCAGTGGCTCAAATAAAATATAACACAAAAATGACACACTTTGTGCTTAATTGCTCTTATCACCATTGGCATATAATTGTGATAAAACAAAATACTATTCTTATACTGTTTCCATCAATGAGCATTTGAGCTATAATTGTGTTCAACAGAGGTGCAGAGGTTATCTAAACTGTCACAAGATGGAGGACCTAAGTGACTACTTAAGGTCACGGCATGTGCCTGAGGAAGACATACAGCGAATGGAACAGGACAAGGTAGCTGATATAGGAAATGCTTAATCTTGATTTAAATATTTAAAAAACTATAAGTACGGAACAGCTTTGTAAATATCTAGTGTTGCGTATGCATTTTGTTAATTGTTACAATTGAATGCACATGGCCGAGAAAAATAAAGTATTCCTTCATTGTAGGTTGATTCCAGTGTCATACACCTCATGACAGATGACCATCTTAGAGAGTACCTGCCATCCTATGGTGATCGACTGGCTGTTTTAGGATACTGCAGAAGGAAGGAAAACCCCAGCGGTCGCAAGTCAAAGATCTTTGAGCGACTACGAGGAAAGCTCTCAAGAAACACAGATGATCACGTGTCTGAGAGAAAGCATCAAACTCTGTCAAAGAGTGCTCAGAAGAATCAGAGAAAAATTGAGATAGCATGGGTGAATTTCAAAGAAGGGGAATTTGTACAGGTACGCACCAAAAAGGGAGGGGGAACCAGAAAAGAGAGGGTCTCGAAGGACAGTAACAAACAGAACTTGATTGAAAAGGCTGCCCAGTTGTTTTTTCCAGGTGGAATAAATGCAGAGGGGAGCCTTACTGATTTTGACATCGATTTAACTGACTTCCAGCAGCTTTCATTAGATAGTAGTATTTGGCTGGTACTGTTAAGTCATGTTGTTTTATTTCCAACAAAATACTCTTTTACAGTCAAAGTTTTGAAAAATATATTACTGTACTGTTACAGTATATTTGGTGCCAGATGCATCTTTATGTAACCAGTAATGTGGAGTCATGTTCTTTTATTTACAAAGAAATATTTGGCTGGTACTGTTAAGTCTTGTTTTTTTACTGTCAATGTTTTTAAAAATGTATTACTGTACTGTTACAGTATATTTGGTGCCAACTTTTACAGATGCATCTATATGTAGCTGCCTGGGTTATGCCTATGATGTTCATGTTGTGGTCTTGGCATTTTCAATTCAGAGGCAGGAGGCAGCACTGGTTCTCAGGTCTTCACTTTTGATCTTGTTAAATATATCAAAAGTAACAAAATCATCTGCTTCTGGTGTGTGTTTGTGTGTCTGCTTGGCTCCCCATCTCTGTCATTTGGAAATAATTAGAATCATGTTAACAAATGAAGGGATTCCATCCACAGAAACGCAAGGGGGCGTTTCATTTATTATTGAGACAGGAAATGTTAATGTTAATGAATATATATTATAACATTGAAACTTTAGCAAAAATAGAGACAATGAAATTGATCTTTTGATAGGTATATTAACACCATAGTAACATTACACATTATATTACAGTTATAACTCTTTAAACATCAAGGTAGTTGATCAAGCTGCACAGTTACAAAAAAGAGATCTGTAGCTCCAATTTCCCTGCTTAATCCTAAAACCAATTACATTTTTTCCAGGGTTCCAGTTGTGTTATGTATTTATACTAGTACAGTGAGATGAGATGCTCAGCTATTGGAAAAAAATGTATAACAGCATACATTTGTAAGCAGAACAGCTTGTGACCGCGGAAAGCGGCTTTGAGTGTCACTTTCACAGTAGTTTAAGGAGCAGCTATAAGGCTGTATAGACATGGTGCAACAAAAACATCAGCCCATAACTTAAATCTGATTTCCACAGGCCTGTATTTCAGATGGCATTTACAATAAACAATTCAGGACACAGATATATACAATAGTAGGCCTAGCTGACACTACTGTTTCCCATAGCGCAAACTTCATTCCCCCAACCCATCAGTAATCATTTGACGAAGTCTTAGATAAAGGTCTGTAATCTCATACACATCATCTGACATTACCAGGTTCTGCTCTGCCATGAGTTCCACACACAGGTGAAACACGTCCTCATCACAAGGATAGTCCTTAAAACAACAATCCTCTCGGCATATTTCTATTTTCCTTTCCTCAGCTGGCTGCAAGAAATTCTGAGCCCCATAATGGCTGGGAACCGCATACATTATGGAGGGACGACCATTAGGAGCCCGAGGATTGTTCGTTTTTCTTATGCGATGGTCATTCCAGGCAGTTACAACTTCATCAAGCTCCTCCTTTATAATGGACAGAAAAAGAGTGAAAATGTTTGTTAGAAAATAATTGCCGTTTTATGCATATTTTCTCTCATAGTTAGGGAAGACCAGGGATGGTTGTATCAAAGCGATGGTTTTAACAGCACCACTTTCACCAAGAAGGGATGACCAAAGAGTCATGTGATCAATTTAATGTATGACTTCTTCTTTCCTGACTTTGCATACGAAATGTCATATCTGTGTGAAGAAGTATGCAGATTTTACGGCCACAACACTGATTTTCAGGTAAGACACAATGTCACGTTTGGTGGACATGACATGAAGTCTATATTTTGATTAGTACTGATACTGTTGAAGTTAGAATTGTTTAAGATTAGAGAATAGTCACTTATTTCAAACCACCATGCTGCTACAGCTAGCTATACATGGCTGACAGAGGTGGGGATGGATGTAACACTCTTTTAATCTAACTAACCCTAAATTGACAACTACACACACACACATATCTTTTGCTCACTACATAGCTGAAATATTGCTATTTGTAGTAGACTAATAAGGTACGTTGTGTCAAAATGTGAGAGCTCTAATAGAAGAATTCGGCAAGTTACAGGTGCTTGGACAAAAATTGTAACAATCGTCCCTGGTCTCCCCTACATCTGTGTTGATACTGTATCAATACGTTTTTATGACACTGTACCTGTATGGTATTTTGGAAGCAAAACTGGATCAGTGATTTGTCAATGAAGCTGTCAACAAAATAGCCATCTGCTTTCAGCTGGTCGAAATGGTCCATCCAAAACTGGGCGCATTCACTTCTCAAGGTGCACCACCAACGTTCAATCCTTTGATTTCCAGTACTTGGTCCTAAAGTGACACACTCTGTACCTATCTCATCCTCACTGTTGTGAAAAAACTTTTGCATTACTGCAAGGTGGGTATTCTCTGTACCGTGATCTAACCGGATTCTTTGCGGACATCCATTGTTTTCTGTCACAGCATCTATGAAGTAACCTGCGATAATACGAGGGTCATTGTTGCTTTTGTATGCCTCTAGCCATATCATTTTTCTCGAGAAGCCATCTATGCAACCACTGATACATATTCCATAAGGCTTTAATTTGTCATACCCATCTATATGCCATACATAGTTTGGACCACGGCTGACATACATACGGCGTCTTAAACGGTTGCGGGCCCGCAGATCTACCCCATTCCCGTCCATCAGTCGCATCAATTGACGCACAGTTTCTCTGTTGGTAATTATTCCGGCCATCCAACATTTCTGGTGCATCCATCTGTAGCCGTGCTGTTTGCCAGACGTCTGTAGCTGTTGGTGAATGAAGGATGCTACCTCAGCTTCATCTGTCTTATTTCGTCTCCGCCAAAGTTGGTTCTTTTGTAGCTTTCTCTCTAGGGTCCGGAGGCTTAGTTTGATATAATGTGATTCCTCCAAAACGACTAAAATTTCACGATTTGTGAATCCACGTCTAAAGTAGTCTTCAATTATGGTATCCATTTTGATCTGCCAAGCTTCGTCTCATTCACTTGCTTCTGCTGCTTTGGCGCATGTGAGGAAACACACAGGCCTATAAAACGTTAAAATATATTATTATCAAAGCTACATTAACAGCAATCTTGTAATGTGTTTAGCTGCAACAGTGGACTGATTTTATAATGATATATAACATCTAACATTTACAAAAGTCACCAGTAATAGTTACCTTATTATTGTTTTCATGGTAAGACCGGCTAGTGGATGAAGGGACCTGTGAGGAATCGTCACTGAAGCGCATGCGCACTTCTAATAAGTATTTAATTTTTTTTTTTTTTACTCGCCGAAAATTTTTTTTTTTGATTTTTACAAAAACACTTTATTTACATATTGTTTAAATTTTTACAGTCACAAACTGTCTCAAATGCAAATAAATACAAAAAATAAATTAAAAGACTTGTTTTCTTTTGTTTTTAAAATACATCAGTCAGTTAAAAAGTGTGAAAAGGACAGCTGATCGTTTAAAACCTCACACAGTGTGTTTTTAAAACACCATCGCTCTTTAAAAGACTCAAGATCGGAAACATGTCGATAAAATCCGAACTCAAGCCCGAGTCTTGACCGGAGGTTTGTCTTCCACACTGCTGCCGCTTCCTGCCCCTCCCCCTGCTCCACCTTCCTCTTCCTGCTGGTGTAAATGGCCAGTTTAGCTTGGGCTGAGAGGAAGTTGAGGAGCTGCCACTTGATTTTAAAATTTTTGTTGTAGCCAGCTCCCATAATAAAAATCCTCTCAGTAAAAACAACGTTAAAACGTGTAAAAACCGATGTTAAAAGAGAGAAGAGACCGGTGAGTCTCTTGCACTCAGTAAAAACGTGGTAAACTGTCTCACGTACGCCGCAAAATGGACACCCACTAAAAACAGTTGGATTAAGAACAGAAATAAAAGCGTTGGAAGCGACGGCACCGTGCAAGATTCTCCACTGGAGGTCACCTGTCCGTTTTTTGAGGGGGGCTTTGTATAAAATCCTCCACTGTGGGCTGGGTCCATCCTGTCCCCATCTCTTGGTCCACACAGTTGGAGGCCTGCCGCTCAGTCCGGCCTGGTGGATGCACTTCACGCAGTTGCGGTACAGAGTCTCTTTGTCCGCTCTCGTTATTGTTAGTTTCTCTGCGTGGATGACTCTCAGAAGGGGGCCGGTCTTTTCTCCCAACCCTGGGCTCAGGATGATGTCCGGGTAGGGGTCTGCAGCATCCGGGCTGGTCCTGGTCTGGCCACCCATCAGGAGGTCTTTGTCTTTCTTTGTTAGCCTCTTGGACCAGAGCTCCAGGATCCTGCTTGCCACCCGGAGAGACTGCAGCCCCAGCAGAGAACCCAGGGCCTGGGTGTTGGTCAGTGCCGGCCCCGCTGCATCCACCAGCTGCTGCAGGGTCAAGGTTCCAGACTGGATCAGCGCCGCCGTCAGGCCGTGGGTGGTGTGGTTGCTGACGTCCAGCCTGGCTCCGTTGACCAGTGGTTCTCTCAACAACCAGTGCAGAGAGTTGGCTTCTGGGCACCTTTTGTGGTTAAAAAGGGCCCATGACTTAAAGACACCCTGATAAAAAGGAGGCAACATAGTTAATTTTAAAAATTTAGGATCAGTTAAAAACAGAGCATCATCCAACCCCAGGTTATTGGCACGCCTCAGGATGCTGCTGGCCACATCTCTCCACACCAGATCTGCCGGGCCTGTGAGGTACCTTTGAATAAACTGTAGTCTAAAAGTGGCAGTCCGGCTGGCCAGGTGGACAAGGCCCTGTCCCCCCTCCTCCCTGGCTAAAAACAGCACCCCCTGTGGCACCCAGTGCAGACCCCCCCAGAGGAAGTCCACCATCTTCCTCTGGATGTCTGCAAGTAGGCCTAAGGGGGGGTCCACACAGGCTAACCGGTGCCACAACTGGGATGCTACCAAGTTATTTAAAACCAGCACTCTCCCTCTAAGTGACATCTGGGGGAGCAGCCATTTCCATTTTTTAAGTTTCTCTTCGACCTTTTCTGTGACGGTCTCCCAGTTCTTCTTCACTATATGGTCTGCTCCCAAAAACACCCCTAGATACTTTAAACCTCCTCTCTTCCACTCCAGGTTTTGGGGGAGAACTGGGAGACCGCCGCCCCACTCACCGACAGCGAGGGCTTCACTCTTTCCCCAGTTGACCCTCGCTGCCGATGCTGAGCTAAAATCCTGTATAATACCTGCTAAAATGTTGACCTCACTTTGGTTTTTAATAAAAAATATAATATCGTCTGCATACGCAGATAAAATCATTTCTTTATTAAAACCCGGATAAAACAAACCCTGAGTGCTGGAACGTATCTTGTGGAGGAGAGGTTCAAGGGAGAGAGCGTAGAGCATCCCAGACAGAGCACAGCCCTGCCGGACCCCTCTACACACTCTAAAAGGAGCACTCAGACTGCCGTTGATTTTCAGCACACTCTCAACATCCCTGTACAGCACCTTGATCTTAGCTATGAAGCCCGCGCTGAACCCAAACCTCTCCATCACGCTCCACAAGAAGCTGTGCTCAACGCGGTCAAAAGCCTTTTCCTGGTCCAGGGAAATCAAACCAGCGTCTACACCTAATGAACTAGAGACATCCAAAACATCTCGAATTAGGTGGACGTTGTCCACCATGGACCTGCCGGGGACGCAGTAGGTCTGGTCCCGGTGGATGACCTGCTCCATAACTTTTCCCAGCCTGGAGGCCAATACTTTGGACAGGAGTTTGTAATCCACACAGAGCAGTGACACAGGGCGCCAGTTTTTGATGTCCTGCAGGTTTCCTTTTTTGGGCAGCAAAGTGAGGACTGCCCTCCTGCAGGACACTGGCATGGAACCAGAGGCCAGACACTCATTAAAAACCTCCGAGACATCCTCTGCGAGGATGTCCCAGTAGGCCTTATAAAATTCAACCGTAAGGCCATCGATGCCAGGAGCCCGCCGCCCCTGCATGCGTTGCAGGGCGGCCAGCAGTTCCTGCATCTGGAGGGGGCCTTGGAGCTGTGAGTTGGCCTCATCAGAGACCTGGGGCAGTCCTCCACAGAAAACCTCCAGGAGAGCTGGCTCTTCCTGGTATTCCGTGGAGTATAATTTTTGATAAAAGCTCACAGCTCGCCCCCGTATCTGGCTTGGTTCCGTCAGTTCCTGCCCTGTGTCAGACAGCAGTGCGTGGATTACTTTCCCCTGCCCGTTCTTTTTCTCCAGACTGAAGAAATAGCTAGAGGGAGCATCCATCTCTGTGATGTTCAGGAACCGGGACCTGACCAGGGCGCCCTGCACCTTACTATCCAGCAGGTCGGCTAAAGCCCTCTTTTTCTCTTTGAGGTTTTCAATATAACCTCGATCTCCTGTGGACTCACTTAAATGTTCTAATTCCACTATCTCGGTCTCTAGATCTTTCATAGATCTGGCGCTATCACGTGTGACGTTTAAAGTGCTGTTGACACAGTAGTCTTATTTGTGTCTTACCATGGTCCCACCACTGCTTAAGACTGCTAAAATCACCCTTCCTCTGTCTAAAAGTACCCCAAAAATAAATAAAAACCTCTCTAAAACTCTTATCAAATGTTAAAACAGAATTAAAATGCCAATACGCACTTCTGGGTAAAATGTTCCTGATAAGAACATGAGCTAAAACCAGAGAATGATCACTAAAACCAGTAGGCATAATAACACAACTCTTAAAAATGCTAAAATGATGCTTAAAACAATAAATACGATCTAACCTCGCTGAGGAGACCCTGCTCTCTCTGAAGTGGGACCAGGTGTACTGTCTGGAGTCTGGGTGCATCCTCCTCCACACGTCCACCAGGCCGTGAGAGCGGACCAGCTGCTTCAAGGCGTGCTGAGAGGCTGGATGAGGCTCTGCGTGATTACGATCTAAAATTGCATCCTCTGTGCAGTTAAAATCCCCCCCCAAGAATAAAAAATCCTCCGTGGAGCAACCATTTAAAACCTCATTCACTTTGAGTAAAAACTGCTTCCTCTCTGCACCGGACGATGGAGCATAAACGTTGATAAAAACAGCAGAAAATTTGTCGAACCGAGCTTTGACTAAAAGAAGCCTCCCCTCGATAAAATGCTGGACCTCCAGTGCGTTGGGTTTAAAAGCCCGTGAGAAGAGGAAGCCCACTCCTGCGCTAAGGGAGGTGTTGTGGCTTAAAATGACTTCCCCTTCCCACTCCCTCCTCCAGTCAGACTCATTGTTAAAATCACTGTGTGTCTCCTGTAGGAAGAGAACGTCTATCTTTTTCATTGTAGATGTTTCATAGATAGACGTTCTCTTCCGGACGTCTCTGGCACCATTTACATTGGACAGGCCCACTTTAAAAACATCCATGGTGGATAAAATTAAAGTAAAAACCAACCAATAAAACAGTAACTTAGATAAAATATCCCAAGCTGCCCTTTCCATCACTGCTCAGCTGACGCTTTGCCTTAAGCACAAGTTTCTTCAGTCTAAAAGCCTCCTGGTCTGTGAGGCCAGACTCCTCCCTCTGGCTCATGTGGAGTCTGGCCGAGGCAATAAAAAGACCTAGGTCTGGGAAGTGCTCACCCACCTTTACCCCATGCTGGTTCTTTGTCTGTGCTAAAAACGATTTTAATTTTTCTGATGTAAACATTATTTTTTTTTGACTACTGCTAAAAACCGGAACATCACTACTATCAGACACACACTCATCATTCGCACTCTCATCAGTCACACCCACATTCATCGCCACCACCCTGTTCGACCTCCTGCGTTTTGTTGTACTTTTTTTTTTCCCCCCTCGTTTTCCTCCTCCATCTCCGCCTCCTCCACCTGCTCACTACACAGCGCACTGCGCTCCCCCCCGTCTTTTTCTTTCTCCTTTTCCCCACCTGCTTCACCTGCCTTCTCCTCCGCGCCCCCCTCACCTGCCTTCTCCTCCGCGACCCCCTCACCTGCCTTCTCCTCCACCTGTATCCCACACACATCGCTCACACCACCCCCCACCTCCTTCTCCCCCACCCCACCCAGAGCACCCTCCCCTCCCAGAACAACCTCCTCACCCACCACCCCCTCTTTACGCACAATACCCTCACCCAAAACCCCCTTTTCACCCGTAACTACCTCCACCCCCGGTGCATCAATTGAACTCACCCCCTGTGTTGGTCCGGCCACAGCGACGGGTTTCCGCGGAGCCGCGATCGGCCGCACGATGGGGGCGGCCACCGCGGCAGCGGCCCCCCAGGTGGGAGCCCTCCGCCGCTCCGGTACCGGTGGAGCGGCGGGGGCCCCCGCGTCAGCAGCCGCAGCCGCTCCCGGGCCGGGCGGAGCCGGCTCGCTCCGCTTCGGACAGGCCCTCACCGAGTGTCCCTCCTCTCCACAACCGAAGCACTTCATGCCCGCTGAAGTGGCGTATATGGTGTAGTCATAATCATCTACTTTAACAATGAAACGGAGGTTGAGCTCCTCGTTCCGGTTGTTCAGTATCATATACAGCTGCCTGCGATGGGACACCACGTGCTTCAGCAATGGAGACTTACACCCAGACAACATCCTGCGGATCGGGGACGCCACCTTCCCGTGTCTAGACAGCTCTCTGCTGAGGAACTCATCGGTGATGAAGGGGGGGACGTTCGACAGGACTACCTTGGTGGCGGGTTGGCATAAAGGTAGTACCTGCACGAAACAGCTGTTAACGGTGATGCCTGTCTCGACCACCGAGTTCACCTTCTCCACCCGGTCCAGGAAAACAACCACGGCACTGTTCATACGAGCGGCCGACACGACGCCGCTGTGGCCGACCTTTTCCCCCACAGCGAGGCCGATGTCCTCCACGCTGCAGGGGAACGTGGCACACACCTTTACACCGTGTTTGCGGGTGAGGTGTTTGTAGCACCCGCTAGCCATGGCGCCTGCCACGCTACCGGCAGACGCCGGTGAGAAAGAAAAGAAAAAAATAAACCCACAAAAAACCCAAACACTAAACTATAAACTACTGTGCAACTGTGATTATTAAACTATGTGAAAAATATATCATTAACTATCAAAACAACTAAAGACACACACGCTCTGCTACCACCACCTGCTCTCAGCTCACACACGCTCTGTCAGAGAGAGAGAGAGAGAGAGAGAGAGAGAGAGAGAGATTGTAGGTTCTTTATTATTATAATCTGCTGTGTATTAATATCATCACTCATGTTTGATGTCATGTAGTTGAAATGCCTGAGTAAAACATACACTATATTAATGTATGCAACGCAAATAAATGTTAATGAAGTGTAACGTAGAAAAAAGGGAGAGACAAAGGGGATAAAAGACAGATGAAGAGGTGAGAGATCATAAAAGGGAGGAAGACAGGGAGTGAGAGAAAGACAGAGTGAAGAGACGGAGAGAGAGAGTGAGACAGAAACCGATCAGAGACAAAGAGAGAGAGACGATGGAGTGGTGATGAGTGTGGGGAGGAAGTGAGGGAGGAAATGTGATGATGGAGAGAAGCAGGCAGAGGGAGGAAGAGAGGGGAGGGAGGAGACATGAGAGACTCAGTAGGTCTCTGCATGAGGGGGACGCGTCATGTGACTGTTGGTCAAACAAGAGAAGGTTCATGAGCATCGTGCCCATGAAGCGACATCAGGTCATGTGACTCTACCTGTTCTCATCAGAGAGCTGCTCCCGTACTTCACATACTTCTTCAGCCACTCAGGACAGATCTGAGTCAGGTAGTTATTGTCCTGTGCTGTCTTAACTTTGTTTTGTTCCCACTTGAGTTTGGTGATGAAAGCCTGTTGTTTTGGAGTGATCCATGTCTCTGGATTTACAAATAAATTTGACTCACAAATGCACACAGAGCAAATTACAAATACATTCCAATGCACAAATGTGGATTTGTATGTATTTATTTGTGGATCGCTCTGCATTCGTGTGTGAATCCCTACACATTCGTGTGTGGGTTTTTTGAGACTCCCCTGACGTCGCCAGATCCACAAATGCGTTTTTTCAACATGGACCTATCTGTAGCCTATCAGATGTCGCCCTCATTTTCAACCAATCACATCACTGCCGTCCCGCCGTTGCTGAAGCAGCTCTGGAAGCGGCCTTCATTCAGATGCAGTTGTGCAACTACGGATAATATTATGAACCCAAACACGGGGGAGTTTGATGGTCCGACATTAGAGGGACTTCCACAACAAGTATAAAGCAAAACTAGTAGTTACTTCAATATATATTTAAACTATATGTGGTTATATCGCGGCATTCACTTCATTTGCGCCGGAAAGGGGGCGTGGCTTATCTACGTGACTTATCTCTGTAAAAACCATTTCCGCCATCCAGAAAGAAAGAAGACATAAATTATCCTTTATTAATTCCCTTAGGGATATTATTCTCTGCATTTAACCCATCCTATGTAGTTAAGGAGCAGTGTGCTGCCGTGAGGCGCCCCGGGGAGCAACTGGGGGTCCAGTGCTCAACACACTTCAGTCTTCACCATTGAACTAACCACTAGTTCTGCTTTGTACTTGTTGTGGAAGTCCCTCAAACGTCGGATCATCAAACGCCCCCGTTTCTGTGTTCATATAAGGCTATAAGGATAATGTATGTATTCTTTCTGGATCGCTGAAATGGTAACTGTACAGAGACAAGTCATGGAGATAAGCCACGCCCCCTTTTCGTCGCAAATGAAGTGAATGCCGCGATTTAACCACATTTTAACACAGTTTTTTCTCCCACGAACTGGCCGGGATAACGAACTAAATCTTTACATACATACATACATACATACATACATACATACATACATACATACATACATACATACATACATACATACATACATACATACATACATACATACATACATACATACATACATACATACATACTGATCCACCCATAAACAGATTCGCACACACATATTCAAACTCCTAGTTCTATATAATTTACACAAATAGTACATATTCCATCAGCGCATACAGTACATATATCCTCATAAGTATATATTAATTTGTATCAATTAGATCCTCTTTGGGCTTGTTTTTATCTACTTGTTCTGAAAGAGTTATTTTCGCTATAAGATCTCATTTGATGATGCATATTATTAAGCCTATTGCCAGCAGTACATTTAAAGAAATATAATCTGATTGATTGGGGTGATGAGATATTAAAATTAGCCGAGATATTAAAATTAGCCGATTTTCCCTAAGGTAATTTTCTCGATTTTACATAATTTCTTAAATTCACCTTTTAAAGCACTTGCATATAAGATACATACCCATGTTTTACATCAAAAATTGCAGCACAATCTCAGCTCTCTATAACAAGCTGTCATAAGGCAAAAGTGTAAAGAGAAAATATGACTAAAGCTGAAAAATTTAATCTCGATTTTGGAAATTCTTCATATCTCTTGTGAAAACATAACTTTACTCATATGGTCTAACTGTTTTGGTGCTTGAAATTGGTTTAACAAAGGTCTTAGGTTTACAAAAGCAGTGGAATATATGAATACAATGGTAGATACATGTAAATAAATGTCTAATACCAACCTTTCTATTATCATTTTTTGAGTAGCAGTGTTGTCTGTAACTACTTTCACCAAAATTAGAGAGGGACTGAGATAAAATGTGACTGCGGAATGACTTCATACTACAGATCAAGCTTCATGGGGTGTGTGCAAATGAAAAATGAACATTCTAACAGTTTTTGTTTTCAAACTAAATATTTATTATATATTTGAATCAAAATATGTGCTAAAAAGGAAAAATAAATTTTACAATATTTCTTTGCAGTGTAAGGTGGGTTGGTAGGGCCTTTGACTGAAAGCCTGTGTATTTTTGCAGTGTAGGTGGGTGGGTCCTTAGGGATTTCCTGAGTGTTCATTCACGTGGACCACGGAGAGATCCTCCCCAACCACGGTGAGAGCTCGACGCACTCCACACGCTGTAAGCTCCGGTGAGAGTCAGGTAGGGGTTCACAGAGCAAGGGAGCGGGAACTCCAGACTCTGGCGCATGCAACAACAGCTGATTCATGTTTCTGTGCCGTTTTTTCGAGGAGCTATTAATAGAAACATAACGTAACATCGGCAAAACGCGCATGCGCGTGTGTCGGGTCCAGAGAGTTAACTAATGTGATATTTTGCCCTGCGTCTTATCTATTTGGATGAAAGATTGTTGATACCTTTGTAGATAATGATGTTTAATGTCGCCAATTTCTGAAGGAGAGGAGTTCGCCCTCCTCTTCATGCTGTCTCTTCATCTGTCTGGAAAAATCAAAAAGCATTCATAAATGAAGAGTGCAAAAAGTAATGATATGTCTCTATTGTGTTAGAAATGGTAAGGTGTCTAAAGATGTGTATAAATATGTATACGGGTGATATTTCAGACAGGAAGAGGAAGTAGTTACCATTCATCAGTTCTGTGGAGCAGTTTACACCTTCTGATCAAGAAGTGTCCAACCCTGAAGAGAAGAAAATACTACAGAATTAGACAGACGGATAGACGGACGGACGGATAGATAGATAGATAGATAGATAGATAGATAGATAGATAGATAGATAGATAGATAGATAGATAGATAGATAGATAGATATGAACCTGATTCGCTCATCAAAGGAGCAGGGTTAACTGGAGGCATCCCATCTACAAAAACAGAACAAAATAAATCAAGAAAGACAAGACAAGGCAACTCCAGCTCAGCTGGCTGAACTTTCTCTCCACAAACGTCTATAATCTTACTACTCATGGAACTAAAGTCAATAGTTTTTTGCTCTGTATGCACAGATGTGTGTGTATATATGTGTATGTACAGGTGTTCTTGTATATTTACGTGATATGTGTATGTATGTGAACCATCATACTAGTCTGCTTTTTGATTTCATTCATTTTATTCTTAATCTTGTCCTTATTGTTATTCTTTTTATATTGTAGGAATGATACAAGTACTTCCCCCACTTAATATCAGTTAGAAAAACTATGATAACTTCAGTTTTAAGTACAACTCATTGTAAACCACTCTGCATATGAGCATCTAGTCAAAGTATAACAGTTTAAATGCAATCAAAAAACTTCTACTTACTTGTTTGAGGAGCTTTATCGGAAATAAAAAGAAAAGACAAGACTTCAGACGTCACAGTTGTGTATTCAGAATATCTGACTCCCTCACATTGGTAACACAACAACCTTTTACACTCTTTATTTATAAAGTCTATAGCTTCTCTCTGACATCACTGGACTGCATTAAAGCATGAAAGCAACCGCGGGTAGAAACTCTTGTGCAGTAACAGTGTGATGAGTTCAGGCGCTCGTCAACACAAACACAGACTCAGTACACAGCATGGAGCGCTACAGTGAGACCAGATGACCTGTGACTACAGCAGCAGAGGCTCTGTGGCTCCCGTACTGCTGCTTGCTTCTGTCTTTGTGAACTAGGAACTAAACCGTGAGCAGCTTCAGCACCCAGTGGGAGACACTTTAAAATCTAATTAAAATAAAGTACAATAAATAAAAAACAAGTTGTATTTGTCTGTAAAAGAAAGAAATGCTGTCAGAGTCACACATGTCAGGATAGTTTGAATCCCTTCTCCCTTCATTGGAGCGCTAGACCAGTTCTGTTAGATTACGATGGTCCTGTCCCATTACATCACACTGGGCTCTGAGCTTTACTTCTTACTGCTGCTAGCTTTGCTTCAGACTGTGAACGGGACCTGAAGCTGCTTTCACTTTGCAACCTGGATGAGCAGGAAGTCCAAGGCTAAAATCAAAGAAGAACAGGAAACGTCAAACGTGGAAATCCTTGAGTTTCTCACCGTTCCTCTTTCTGTAAGCCATGAATCCAAACACAGCGAGGAGGACGAGAGCAAGAACAGCCACTGCAGCGATGATGATGATGATGATGGTCATGTCAACGGGTTTCTCTGTTGAGCATGAAGAACAAAACCAAAGATGAGGCCCAGTGAATCACTTTGGTTAGTACTTTGAAGTGTCTCTAAAAACATAAAATGTTTTTGTTTCATTTGCAATAACTGCAGAAATAATTATATGAAAATAAAGAAACCAGTTTGGCACAAACAGCCTTCTTCAAAACGAATGAAACCAACGTCCACTTGAGTTTAGAAAAGTATAAACCGGGAAATAAAATCTGGTTTTGAAGTTTCATGTTGTTTTTATGATGTTTCTGAAACAAAGTGACAGACTGTAGCATTTCCCACTCGGGACAATAAAGTCTCTCTCTCTCTCTCTCTCTCTCTAATCCTAAATCTCTCTCTTTTTTGTTGTTCCAAGTCAAACTCCACGAATTGGACAAAACTCTGGTATATATTGTTAAGTTAAAAAATCTTTGGGCGGTTGTGTGAAGAGAAGTCCCGGATGCAGAAAGTTATAATAAAAATTGATTTAATAAAAAGATGATGAACAGCATTTCAAATTGAATCACACTAATAACTAGACAATAAATCCCATGGGAGAGAGATATCCCATGAGACAGAGATCCAGTGCCCCCCCCCCCCAGTCCATCGATTGGACAAGACCTAGTCCTGTTAGGTGTTTGTCAACTCAAACCCCCTCTCGCATAAACAACAGTACACAGGACTTCAATCAACCCCCTCACAGGGACATTCCTGAGCACATCCTCTCTATTCTGCTCCAACCTTCAGGCTACGTAACTGTTTTGTGGACTCCTTCCACAATCACTTAATACATTCCATAATTCTAATTAATACATTTGTACATTTGTGTAGTACATACAGTGTCATTCATTCGATAATCCATACAGTTATTTATTTGTCTTGACCCTCCAACATAAACTCTCTAGCTCTCACTAGGAGCACTATAAAGCATTATTTTCTAACAATATCTGGAGGAGGATATCGGACATCAATGAAATATGAATATGAACATAAAAAATGAAAGTACTTTTTTTGGGGCGTCCATCAGCTTAAACCACAAAACACAAGAATAAATTGGTATTCAACTCAAACTAAAACGTTCCAACTCACAGAACACATCTGATAGCCACCTTCATCCCTCCTGATCTCAGTCTCACCTTCGTTGGTCCTGATCACAGCTTCCTCCAGTCTGGTGCTGACGTCCTCCTTCCCATCAGACAGCTGAAACACACACTCGTACCTCCCCCAGTCTCCAGCTGGGACTGATGAAAGTTTCAGGTCTACGCTCATCTGGAAGGACCCATCGTGGTTGGGGAGGATCTCTCCGTGGTCCACGTCCTCATGGAGCTCCTCTCCATCTTTCCTCCAGAACAGATTGGCTCTGTCCGGGTAGAACCCTGTAGCGTGGCAGCAGACTGGAGAGGAGGGAGTCTTCTGGAGGAGAGACACTGAAGGAAGCTCTAGAGAGAGAGAGAGAGAGAGAGAGAGAGAGAGAGAGAGAGAGAGAGATTGTAGGTTCTTTATTATCATCTGCTGTGTATTAATATCATCACTCATGTTTGATGTCATGTAGTTGAAATGCCTGAGTAAAACATACACTATATTCATGTATGCTACGCAAATAAATGTTAATGAAGTGTAACGTAGAAAAAAGGGAGAGACAAAGGGGATAAAAGACAGATGAAGAGGTGAGAGATCATAAAAGGGAGGAAGACAGGGAGTGAGAGAAAGACAGAGTGAAGAGACGGAGAGAGAGAGTGAGACAGAAACCGATCAGAGACAAAGAGAGAGAGACGATGGAGTGGTGATGAGTGTGGGGAGGAAGTGAGGGAGGAAATGTGATGAAGGAGAGAAGGAGTCAGAGGGAGGAAGAGAGGGGAGGGAGGAGACATGTGAGACTCAGTAGGTCTCTGCATGAGGGGGACGCGTCATGTGACTGTTGGTCAAACAAGAGAAGGTTCATGAGCATCGTGCCCATGAAGCGACATCAGGTCATGTGACTCTACCTGTTCTCATCAGAGAGCTGCTCCCGTACTTCACATACTTCTTCAGCCACTCAGGACAGAACTGAGTCAGGTAGTTATTGTCCTGTGCTGTCTTAACTTTGTTTTGTTCCCACTTGAGTTTGGTGATGAAAGCCTCTGGTTTTGGAGTGATCCATGTCTCTGTCTTCAGGTCAAATGATATGAAGTCTTCTCCATCAAAACCATACTGAAGAAAACCTTTAACCTCATTGGTCTCATCATCCCATTCACAGCCGTACATGTCTTGGTAAATGTGGACACCTGAGAGACAGAGAGAGAGAGAGAGAGATTTTGATTTTTACAAAAACACTTTATTTACATATTTTTAAATTTTTTACAAATCACAGTGTTAATGCAAAATAAATACCCAAAAATAAATTAAAAGACTTGTTTTCTTTTGTTTTTAAAATACATCAGTCAGTTAAAAAGTGTGAAAAGGACAGCTGATCGTTTAAAACCTCACACAGTGTGTTTTTAAAACACCATCGCTCTTTAAAAGACTCGAGATCAGAGACATGTCGATAAAATCCGAACTCAAGCCGGAGTCTTGACCGGAGGTTTGTCTTCCACACTGCCTCCTGCCCCTCCCCCTGCTCCACCTTCCTCTTCCTGCTGGTGTAAATGGCCAGTTTGGCTTGGGCTGAGAGGAAGTTGAGGAGCTGCCACTTGATTTTAAAATTTTTGTTGTAGCCAGCTCCCATAATAAAAATCCTCTCAGTAAAAACAACGTTAAAACGTGTAAAAACCGATGTTAAAAGAGAGAAGAGACTGGTGAGTCTCTTGCACTCAGTAAAAACGTGGTAAACTGTCTCACGTACGCCGCAAAATGGACACCCGCTAAAAACAGTTGGATTAAGAACAGAAATAAAAGCGTTGGAAGCGACGGCACCGTGCAAGATTCTCCACTGGAGGTCACCTGTCCGTTTTTTGAGGGGGGCTTTGTATAAAATCCTCCACTGTGGGCTGGGTCCATCCTGTCCCCATCTCTTGGTCCACACAGTTGGAGGCCTGCCGCTCAGTCCGGCCTGGTGGATGCACTTCACGCAGTTGCGGTACAGAGTCTCTTTGTCCGCTCTCGTTATTGTTAGTTTCTCTGCGTGGATAACTCTCAGAAGGGGGCCGGTCTTTTCTCCCAGCCCTGGGCTCAGGATGATGTCCGGGTAGGGGTCTGCAGCATCCGGGCTGGTCCTGGTCTGGCCACCCATCAGGAGGTCTTTGTCTTTCTTTGTTAGCCTCTTGGACCAGAGCTCCAGGATCCTCCTTGCCACCCGGAGAGACTGCAGCCCCAGCAGAGAACCCAGGGCCTGGGTGTTGGTCAGTGCCGGCCCCGCTGCATCCACCAGCTGCTGCAGGGTCAAGGTTCCAGACTGGATCAGCGCCGCCGTCAGGCCGTGGGTGGTGTGGTTGCTGACGTCCAGCCTGGCTCCGTTGACCAGTGGTTCTCTCAACAACCAGTGCAGAGAGTTGGCTTCCGGGCACCTTTTGTGGTTAAAAAGGGCCCATGACTTAAAGACACCCTGATAAAAAGGAGGCAACATAGTTAATTTTAAAACTTTAGGATCAGTTAAAAACAGAGCATCATCCAACCCCAGGTTATTGGCACGCCTCAGGATGCTGCTGGCCACATCTCTCCACACCAGATCTGCCGGGCCTGTGAGGTACCTTTGAATAAACTGTAGTCTAAAAGTGGCAGTCCGGCTGGCCAGGTGGACAAGGCCCTGTCCCCCCTCCTCCCTGGCTAAAAACAGCACCCCCTGTGGCACCCAGTGCAGACCCCCCCAGAGGAAGTCCACCATCTTCCTCTGGATGTCTGCAAGTAGGCCTAAGGGGGGGTCCACACAGGCTAACCGGTGCCACAACTGGGATGCTACCAAGTTATTTAAAACCAGCACTCTCCCTCTAAGTGACATCTGGGGGAGCAGCCATTTCCATTTTTTTAGTTTCTCTTCGACCTTTTCTGTGACGGTCTCCCAGTTCTTCTTCACTATATGGTGTGCTCCCAAAAACACCCCTAGATACTTTAAACCTCCTCTCTTCCACTCCAGGTTTTGGGGGAGAACTGGGAGACCGCCGCGCCACTCACCGACAGCGAGGGCTTCACTCTTTCCCCAGTTGACCCTCGCTGCCGATGCTGAGCTAAAATCCTGTATAATACCTGCTAAAATGTTGACCTCACTTTGGTTTTTAATAAAAAATATAATATCGTCTGCATACGCAGATAAAATCATTTCTTTATTAAAACCCGGATAAAACAAACCCTGAGTGCTGGAACGTATCTTGTGGAGGAGAGGTTCAAGGGAGAGAGCGTAGAGCATCCCAGACAGAGCACAGCCCTGCCGGACCCCTCTACACACTCTAAAAGGAGCACTCAGACTGCCGTTGATTTTCAGCACACTCAACATCCCTGTACAGCACCTTGATCTTAGCTATGAAGCCCGCGCTGAACCCAAACTTCTCCATCACGCTCCACAAAAAGCTGTGCTCAACGCGGTCAAAAGCCTTTTCCTGGTCCAGGGAAATCAAACCAGCGTCTACACCTAATGAACTAGAGACATCCAAAACATCTCGAATTAGGTGGACGTTGTCCACCATGGACCTGCCGGGGACGCAGTAGGTCTGGTCCCGGTGGATGACCTGCTCCATAACTTTTCCCAGCCTGGAGGCCAATACTTTGGACAGGAGTTTGTAATCCACACAGAGCAGTGACACAGGGCGCCAGTTTTTGATGTCCTGCAGGTTTCCTTTTTTGGGCAGCAAAGTGAGGACTGCCCTCCTGCAGGACACTGGCATGGAACCAGAGGCCAGACACTCATTAAAAACCTCCGAGACATCCTCTGCGAGGATGTCCCAGTAGGCCTTATAAAATTCAACCGTAAGGCCATCGATGCCAGGAGCCCGCCGCCCCTGCATGCGTTGCAGGGCGGCCAGCAGCTCCTGCATCTGGAGGGGGCCTTGGAGCTGTGAGTTGGCCTCTTCAGAGACCTGGGGCAGTCCTCCACAGAAACTCTCCAGGAGAGCTGGCTCTTCCTGGTATTCCGTGGAGTATAATTTTTGATAAAAGCTCACAGCTCGCCCCCGTATCTGGCTTGGTTCCGTCAGTTCCTGCCCTGTGTCAGACAGCAGTGCGTGGATTACTTTCCCCTGCCCGTTCTTTTTCTCCAGACTGAAGAAATAGCTAGAGGGAGCATCCATCTCTGTGATGTTCAGGAACCGGGACCTGACCAGGGCGCCCTGCACCTTACTATCCAGCAGGTCGGCTAAAGCCCTCTTTTTCTCTTTGAGGTTTTCAATATAACCTCGATCTCCTGTGGACTCACTTAAATGTTCCAGTTCCACTATCTCGGTCTCTAGATCTTTCATAGATCTGGTGCTATCACGTGTGACGTTTAAAGTGTGCTGTTGACACAGTAGTCTTATTTGTGTCTTACCATGGTCCCACCACTGCTTAAGACTGCTAAAATCACCCTTCCTCTGTCTAAAAATACCCCAAAAATAAATAAAAACCTCTCTAAAACTCTTATCAAATGTTAAAACAGAATTAAAATGCCAATACGCACTTCTGGGTAAAATGCTCCTGATAAGAACATGAGCTAAAACCAGAGAATGATCACTAAAACCAGTAGGCATAATAACACAACTCTTAAAAATGCTAAAATGATGCTTAAAACAATAAATACGATCTAGCCTTGCTGAGGAGACCCTGCTCTCTCTGAGGTGGGACCAGGTGTACTGTCTGGAGTCTGGGTGCATCCTCCTCCACACGTCCACCAGGCCGTGAGAGCGGACCAGCTGCTTCAAGGCGTGCTGAGAGGCTGGATGAGGCTCTGCGTGATTACGATCTAAAATTGCATCCTCTGTGCAGTTAAAATCCCCCCCCAAGAATAAAAAATCCTCCGTGGAGCAACCATTTAAAACCTCATTCACTTTGAGTAAAAACTGCTTCCTCTCTGCACCGGACGATGGAGCATAAACGTTGATAAAAACAGCAGAAAATTTGTCGAACCGAGCTTTGACTAAAAGAAGCCTCCCCTCGATAAAATGCTGGACCTCCAGTGCGTTGGGTTTAAAAGCCCGTGAGAAGAGGAAGCCCACTCCTGCGCTAAGGGAGGTGTTGTGGCTTAAAATGACTTCCCCTTCCCACTCCCTCCTCCAGTCAGACTCATTGTTAAAATCACTGTGTGTCTCCTGTAGGAAGAGAACGTCTATCTTTTTCATTTTAGATGTTTCATAGATAGACGTTCTCTTCCGGACGTCTCTGGCACCATTTACATTTGAAAGGCCCACTTTAAAAACATCCATGGTGGATAAAATTAAAGTAAAAACCAACCAATAAAACAGTAACTTAGATAAAATATCCCAAGCTGCCCTTTCCATCACTGCTCAGCTGACGCTTTGCCTTAAGCACAAGTTTCTTCAGTCTAAAAGCCTCCTGGTCTGTGAGGCCAGACTCCTCCCTCTGGCTCATGTGGAGTCTGGCCGAGGCAATAAAAAGACCTAGGTCTGGGAAGTGCTCACCCACCTTTACCCCATGCTGGTTCTTTGTTTGTGCTAAAAACGATTTTAATTTTTCTGCTGTGAACATCTTTCTTTTTTGACTACTGCTAAAAACCGGAACATCACTACTATCAGACACACACTCATCATTCGCACTCTCATCAGTCACACCCACATTCATCGCCACCACCCTGTTCGACCTCCTGCGTTTTGTTGTACTTTTTTTTTTTCCCTCGTTTTCCTCACTCCACAGCGCACTGCGCTCCCCCCCGTCTTTTTCTTGTTCTTTGTTTCCACCTGCTTCACCTGCCTTCTCCTCTGCGACCCCCTCACCTGCCTTCTCCTCCTTGCCCTCCTCACCGCAGCCGCCCCCGGGCCGGGCGGAGCCGGCTCGCTCCGCTTCGGACAGGCCCTCACCGAGTGTCCCTCCTCTCCACAACCGAAGCACTTCATGCCCGCTGAAGTGGCGTATATGGTGTAGTCATAATCATCTACTTTCACAATGAAACGGAGGTTGAGCGCCTCGTTCCGGTTGTTCAGTATCATATACAGCTGCCTGCGATGGGACACCACGTGCTTCAGCAATGGAGACTTACACCCAGACAACATCCTGCGGATCGGGGACGCCACCTTCCCGTGTCTAGACAGCTCTCTGCTGAGGAACTCATCGGTGATGAAGGGGGGGACGTTCGAGAGGACTACCTTGGTGGCGGGTTGGCATAAAGGTAGTACCTGCACGAAATAGCTGTTTACGGTGATGCCTGTCTCGACCACCGAGTTCACCTTCTCCACCCGGTCCAGGAAAACAACCACGGCACTGTTCATACGTGCGGCCGACACGACGCCGCTGTGGCCGACCTTTTCCCCCACAGCGAGGCCGATGTCCTCCACGCTGCAGGGGAACGTGGCACACACCTTTACACCGTGTTTGCGGGTGAGGTGTTTGTAGCACCCGCTAGCCATGGCGCCTGCCACGCTACCGGCAGACGCCGGTGAGAAAGAAAAGAAAAAAAAATAAACCCACAAAATACCCAAACGCTAAACTAAAAACTACTGTGAAACTGTGATTATTAAACTATGTGAAAAATATAACACTAACAACAAAACACTAAAGACACAAACGCTCTGCCACCACCACCTGCTCTCAGCTCACACACGCTCTGTCAGAGAGAGAGAGAGAGAGAGAGAGAGAGAGCAAACCCTGACATCAATATTGAATATATGATCATCTGATTATCAAAGTTTCTGTCATTTCATTTCATGTTGAATAATCGATTCAAAAATATGTTTATTATGGCATAAAAACACCACAGTAAAGCTAATTTACTCTAATCTGCATTATACTCCATCTTTATGGCTCAAATGAATTATTCTCGTTATTAATAATTCTATTTTTCAATGCATCAATACATTGTTTACATTGTAAAATATCCAAAGTGTTAAAACGTTTATTAAGTTCAGAGGCTGATGAAATATGGAAACTGCTTCTTTAGTCTGAACATTATTTTATTCATAACAATATAAAACAGAGAAACCTGAACTAGAGAATGTTTGACATGTTTATTGATAAAACCTTTAATTAAATATTAAATATTGTGACTGTGGTCACATGGAGGTAATCTGATCTAATCTGTAGTTCTAATATATATGTATGGATAAAACTGATTGTTGTCATTATTGATGATGTAATGACTATTTATAAATTAATCAATAAATTGTTTTCACTGTAAAATGTCAAAATAGAGAAAAAAATGCCTGTCAAGTTCTGAGAGGATGAGATGAAATCTTCAGTCTGAACATCACTGAACAAAATTTAATACGAAACGATATAAAACAGAGAAAAGAACTAAAACTAGAAAATGTTGAACATGTTTCTTAAATTAAAGACTTAAATTATTATCTGATTATAAACAAATGTAGCCAATACAACGTCAGATCAATAAATAGTTTCAGCACTGTATATGTTTACCATCTGTACTTCTGTATATAAATACACTCACCTAAAGTATTATTAGGAACACCATACTAATACTGTGTTTGACCCCCTTTCGCCTTCAGAACTGCCTTAATTCTACGTGGCATTGAAGGTGCTGAAAGCATTCTTTAGAAATGTTGGCCCATATTGATAGGATAGCATCTTGCAGTTGATGGAGATTTGTGGGATGCACATCCAGGGCACGAAGCTCCCGTTCCACCACATCCCAAAGATGCTCTATTGGGTTGAGATCTGGTGACTGTGGGGGCCATTTTAGTACAGTGAACTCATTGTCATGTTCAAGAAACCAATTTGAAATGATTGGAGCTTTGTGACATGGTGCATTATCCTGCTGGAAGTAGCCATCAGAGGATGGGTACATGGTGGCCATAAAGGGATGGACATGGTCAGAAACAATGCTCAGGTAGGCCGTGGCATTTAAACAATGCCAATTGGCACTAAGGGGCCTAAAGTGTGCCAAGAAAACATCCCCCACACCATTACACCACCACCACCAGCCTGCACAGTGGTAACAAGGCATGATGGATCCATGTTCTCATTCTGTTTACGCCAAATTCTGACTCTACCATCTGAATGTCTCAACAGAAATCGAGACTCATCAGACCAGGCAACATTTTTCCAGTCTTCAACTGTCCAATTTTGGTGAGCTCTTGCAAATTGTAGCCTCTTTTTCCTATTTGTAGTGGAGATGAGTGGTACCCGGTGGGGTCTTCTGCTGTTGTAGCCCATCCGCCTCAAGGTTGTGCGTGTTGTGGCTTCACAAATGCTTTGCTGCATACCTCGGTTGTAACGAGTGGTTATTTCAGTCAAAGTTGCTCTTCTATCAGCTTGAATCAGTCGGCCCATTCTCCTCTGACCTCTAGCATCAACAAGGCATTTTCGCCCACAGGACTGCCGCATACTGGATGTTTTTCCCTTTTCACACCATTCTTTGTAAACCCTAGAAATGGTTGTGTGTGAAAATCCCAGTAACTGAGCAGATTGTGAAATACTCAGACTGGCCCGTCTGGCACCAACAACCATGCCACGCTCAAAATTGCTTAAATCACGTTTCTTTCCCATTCTGACATTCAGTTTGGAGTTCAGGAGATTGTCTTGACCAGGACCACACCCCTAAATGCATTGAAGCAACTGCCATGTGATTGGTTGATTAGATAATTGCATTAATGAGAAATTGAACAGGTGTTCCTAATAATCCTTTAGGTGAGTGTATATACAGTCAGGTCCATAAATATTTGGACATTGACACATTTTTCATTATTTTGTCTCTGTACACCACAACAATGGAGTTGTAATGAAAAAATCAATATGTGCTTTAAGTGCAGACTTTCAGCTTTAATTTGAGGGTATTTACATCCAAATCAGGTGAACGGTGTAGGAATTACAACAAATTAAAATGTGGCCACCCTCTTTTTAAGGGACCAAAAGTAATTGGACAAATTAATATAATCATAAATCTAATTGTCACTTTTAATACTTTGTTGAAAATCCTTTGCAGTCAATGACAGCCTGAAGTCTGGATTCCATAGACATCACCAGACGCTGGGTTTCGTCCCTGGTGATGCTCTGCCAGGCCTCTACTGCAACCGTCTTCAGTTCCTGCTGGTTCTTGGGGCATTTTCCCTTCAGTTTTGTCTTCAGCAAGTGAAATGCATGCTCAATTGGATTCAGGTCAGGTGATTGACTTGGCCATTGCAGAACATTCCACTTCTTTGCCTTAAAAAACTCCTTGGTTGCTTTCGCAGTATGCTTCGGGTCATTGTCCATCTGCACTGTGAAGCGCCGTCCAATGAGTTCTGAAGCATTTGGCTGAATATGAGCAGATAATATTGCCCGAAACACTTCCGAATTCATCCTGCAACTTTTGTCAGCAGTCACATTATCAATAAATACGAGGGAACCAGTTCCATTGGCAGCCATACATGCCCACGCCATAACACTACCTCCACCATGCTTCACTGATGAGGTGGTATGCTTTGGATCATGAGCAGTTCCTTTCCTTCTCCATACTCTTCTCTTCCCATCATTCTGGTACAAGTTTATCTTCGTCTCATCTGTCCATAGGATGTTCTTCCAGAACTGTACAGGCTCTTTTAGATGTTTTTTGGCAAACTCTAATCTGGTCTTCCTGTTTTTGAGGCTCACCAATGGTTTACATCTTGTGGTGAACCCTCTGTATTTACTCTGGTGAAGTCTTCTCTTGATTGTCGACTTTGACACAGATACACCTACCTCCTGGAGAGTGTTCTTGATCTGGCCAACTGTTGTGAAGGGGTTTTTCTTCACCAGGGAAATGATTCTTCTGTCATCCACCACAGTTGTCTTCCGTGGTCTTCCAGGTCTTTAGGTGTAGCTGAGCTCACCAGTGCGTTCTTTCTTCTTAAGAATGTACCAAACAGTTGATTTGGCCACACCTAATGTGTCTGCTATCTCTCTGATGGTTTTGTTTCGATTTTTCAGCCTAATGATGGCTTGCTTCACTGATAGCGACAGCTCTTTGGACTTCATATTGAAAGTTGACCGCAACAGATTCCAAACACAAATACCACACCTGAAATGAACCCAAGACCCTTTTATCTACTCCTTGTAAATGAAATATCGAGGGAATTACACACACCTGACCTTGAAACAGCTGATCAGCCAATTGTCCAATTACTTTTGGTCCCTTAAAAAGAGGGTGGCCACATTTGAATTTGTTGTAATTCCTACACCGTTCACCTGATTTGGATGTAAATACCCTCAAATTAAAGCTGAAAGTCTGCACTTAAAGCACATATTGATTTTTTCATTACAACTCCATTGTTGTGGTGTACAGAGACAAAATAATGAAAAATGTGTCAATGTCCAAATATTTATGGACCTGACTGTATGTTATATTATGGGATGGGCGCGTGTGTCTCAGCACAGTAAAGGAAAGCTGTGGTTCCATGTGTTCAGTTCTATTAAACATGCTGCTCCTCTCAGAGGACGACCCAGCAGAAGCAGCCTGCGTCCCGTTTACGGTCCCGCTCCCTACTTTGAGAAACCAGGCAGTAATGTTCCTCTAGCAGCTGTGTGTTGTAAAGCCTCTGAGATGAACTGGTTCCTGCAGCAGAGCTCTCATGGAGCAACTCACTGAGGACGCTTCAGTAGAGTGGAGATAAAGGGTTAATGCTCTCTGCCGATTATTATGGGATGGACAGGAACTCTGTACCAGTGGAGTACAGCAGCATGCAGTCGTCTCAGGGTCAGTAATCTGTGTGTGTGTGTGTGTGTGTCTGTCTGTCTGTCTGTGTCATCTGTTTACCAAAATACAGGATGACAATATAAACAAAATGTGTGAATCAAAAACAAACCTCCAGTTTGGTTGAAGCGCTGCTTTACTATATCAATGTTGGCTTTGTAGATCTGATGGGCGCCCAAACTGCTCTCAGTCTGCCACTTCCAGTACTGAGGATCCTCTTCTGTGACTTTGCTCATCCAGTCCTGTTTGGGTTCTGCTCTCCTGGTGTTGCTGTCATAGTGAGATATCTGAAGTTCATCAACCAGCCCAACAGACACAAACTCTGGGAAGTTTGTGAGTCCAGAGGACGCAGTGTAGAAGTACTTCAGAGAGTGAGTCACTGGAACAGAAAGTCAATGTCATCGTTTTCACTTTTGATATCACACTTTAATAAATCTCTGAACAAAGTAGTTTTCCTGCACACATTCAAGACATCTGAACAACATCTGCTGTGCCCTCAACAAACAGAAATAAATGTATACTTTCATATCTCTGATGATTCTGTCTCACAAACGTTCTATTCTGAAATGAAAATATCAAACGAGTCACATATTTAGATCGTTAGATCGATAGAAAGTAGGGATGCACCGATACCGATACCGGTATCGGTATCGGTGGTCGATATTGCGTTAAATACTCGTACTCGCATCGGTTTCAATGGCCGATACCAAGAACCGATACTCACTCAACAGTATTTCACTACAACAAACTGGTCGCGCTTTGTGGAGAAGCAACCCCGTGGCGGAGCCGGAGACACTCTTCTCTGTCTCAACTGTCTCAACAGTCTCAACTTCTGAGCAGCCAATCACGCTATCCAAGTTGTTTTGCCGTCCAATCAGATGGCCAGTTTGTCTCAACAGCAGAATCTGGAGCCGCCATCTTGGATCCTCGCTACGCAGCGCTCACTTCTTTCAATAGACAGGAGAAAAGTGAGACGCGAGTACAATACAAGACTTTATCGATATTGTGCTTATTAACCGGTGTTGCATACGTGTGTATGACATATTAGTGCTCATATTAGTGCTCTTGTTAGTGGCTGACAGCCCCGGAGTTACTTGTAATCAGTCCGTCCCAACGCGACGCAAATGTTTCGCGCGACCAGATTACATGTAAAGTCTATGCACAGACGCGTGTGGTTGCGACAGACGCAAATTTACGCCGGCGGCACGTTAGACGCGAGAGTTGAAATTTTCCATATTTAATACATCTATAATTGAGAAGCTCTGCGCGTCATCACCGCCGTCCTGCCGGTTTGAATCAAACTGTTGCTGATCCACCTGAAGTAGCGCTGGCAGCGGCCTCATTCAGACGCTGTTGTGCGGCTACGGATGATATTATTGTAGCCGAGTGTCTGTTGTGTGTCTATATTTGTAATTCTAATAAAATGAAAACACGCTGCAGGGTAACTTGAACCACTTTTTTTATCTCCTTCACACACGTATATCCCACAATTCCACTCTTTTCCTTTCCGTTTCTCCCTCCACAATAAAAGCACCGGAAACATAACTTGGAACATAGCTTCCTATATAATTGCTCGATCCCTAATATTATCGCTTACATTATGAACCCGGACACGGGGCGTTTTATGGTCCGACATTAGAGGGACTTCCACAAGAAGTTTAAAGCTTGGGATAGCCTTCTGTTAATTTTGTACTATAGGCTTGACATAATCTGCAGAGGATCAAATAAAATCTGCCTCCAAATTAATTGCACTTTCATGGAGACCAAATCTAAGAAGTATCGGTATCGGTACTCGGTATCGGCAAGTACACAAATAAAAATATCGGTATCGTATCGGTTTGTAAAAAATGGTATCGTTGCATCCCTAATAGAAAGGTGTGTTTTCATCTCGTTTTGTCTCAGGATGCTTCATCAGCACTTTACACTCGTCATCATCAGATTAGTTTGAAGTCTGAAATCACAAACCTCTAAACCAAAACATGAACGCTGACTGTGATTTATATGATATTTCATATATTCAGCAGATTAAACATGTTCTACTTCATGACATAAAGTTCCTCGTGTCCGTCTGTGTTTAAGTTTAACTCCAAATCTCTTCGTGTCAAACTAAAGCTGCTGAACGTCATGACGACCTCAGAGAAAAGTCCCGATGGACACGGCTTCATGTGGAAGCAGCGTCTCCTCAGTCATATTTATTATCGTTTCCTTTAATATCAGTTGTGTTAAGTTCAAAAATCTTTGGGCGGTTGTGCGAAGAGAAGTCCCAGATGCAGAAAGTTATAATAGAAATGTATTTAATAAAAAGATGATGAACAGCATTTCAAAATGAATCACACTAATAACTACACAATATATACAAAATATATCCCATGAGAGAGAGATATCCCATGAGACAGAGATCCAGTGCCCCCCCACCACCGGGCAGCAGATCGATACATACCTGCCCAGCAGAAGGCACCCAGAGATCTGCTGATGTTCTCACAATGTCTCAGCTTTGCCAGGTTTGGGGTCAGCCCCCCTTCCTCTGGCTAGCCTCTCTTCCAGTCCATTGATTGGACAAGACCTCGTCCTCTTAGGTGTTGGTCAACCCAAACCCCCTCTCGCTTAAACAACAGTGCTCAGGACTTCAATCAACCCCCTCACATTCCTGAGCACGTCCTCCTTATCTATCTGCTCCAATCTTCAGGCTGCGTAACTGTTTGTGGGCTCCTGATGTTTTCAGGATTCCTTCCACAATCACTCAATACATTCCATAATTCTAATTAATACATTTGTGTAGTACATACAGTGTCATTCATTCGATATTTGATAATCCATACAGAGTTATTTATTTGTCTTGACCCTCCAATGTAAACTCTCTAGCTCTCACTAGGAGCACTAAAAAGCATTATTTTCTAACAGTTGGATGAAGAGAATCCAAGAATCTCAGCAGAGGAAACGCTCTGCAGGTGTCTGGCACGTTTGTCCATCAAATACAGAATCCTCTGCTGTCCTCTGTGTCTGAATGCATGTTCGTCATATTTATAATAATAATAATAATAATAATTCTGCACTGCTCACAAAACTCTTTTGCATATCTGTTCTGCAATACATCTATTTCCTGTTAATACATCAAATACGTCCACAGTACTGCCAGACGGAGACCGCCTTCTGAGGCCCATACGGACATCAATACAGTTGAAATATGAAATACATCAGCTGATAGTGTTTTGATATGAACACATAACATAAACACTTGATACAGATTTATTAGTTGTTGTTTTTTGTGATGAAGATAGAAACTAAGTTTCAAAGTGAACTGCTGCTCTCTGGAGGACAAACTGTGTCATGAAGACTGTTTATGAATGAGATTGTGGTATATTGGATCGAGCACTCGGTGCTCGATTGTGTTTGACTGTCATTACCAGGTGTTCGGGAATAGGGGACGTGGGTTGTTGTGTGATCTGCCCCCGCCAGTAAAAGATGTGACTTGTACCGCATCCTCGTCTCCGTGCATTTGTATCTAACAGTGATTTAGATAACCCACGAGTAGTTAGAACTATAACAGTGTACTAACTATACGAGTAGCATAAAGCCACAACATGGTGTCAGAAGCTGGAATTACGGGATAATTCGAGGACGGTATTTTAGAAGCTAGCTAAAAAATAAAAAAAAAAGTGCTAGCACGTGCGAACATGGAGCAGTTCAAGCCGCCACCACCGCTGATACTTACCGGGAAGATGGGAACAACGTTTCCAGCTGTATATGACCGCTTCAGGTGCGTTGGATAAGGAAGAGACGGTTAAAATAGCCATTCTGCTCCACACTGTCGGCGAGGAGGCGCTGGAAGTGTACAACACACTCACCATCGTCCCAGAAGGAGACGATCAAACGATGGAGGAAGTTCTCCAAGCTTTCACGGACCACTGCAGCCCTCGAAAGAACGTGGTTTTCGAACGCCATCAATTCTGGTCACACGCGATGTCAGCGGGAATATCGGTGGACAGATTCATCACAGAGCTACGCCAGAAGAGCAAAGACTGTGAGTTTGGCAGAAATACAGACGACATGATTAGGGATAAATTAGTGTTTAGCATAAACGATATTCGTCTGAAGGAGAGACTGTTCACTTTGCGCAGAGCCATGGACACGTGCAGATCAGCAGAGCTCGCTAAGTCACAAATACAAGCGATGCAGACGTCACAGGTTGTCCAAGGCAACTCAGTAGATGCTTTAAGAAAAGCAACAGGGCAAACGCGCACGGGCAGCTGGAACAAGAGCAAAACAAGCAGCAAGAGGCATGTAACAACAACTGTCTGCCGTAAATGTGGAAACAAGCATGAGCCCCGTCAATGCCCAGCTTATGGTGCAGTGTGCCATAAATGTGGCAAGAACAACCACTTTTCTAAGGTATGTAAAGCTGGCACTGAGAAAAGCAGCAATTACAAGACAAAGACAATAAATAATTTGGAGAGTGAAGTTGACTCCTTATACATAGGCATGGTTGGAAAACACCAAAAGAAAGCAGCTCACCAAGCTAAAGGCACTGTATGGCATGAAACAGCCACAGTCAGAGGCGTAGCAATTCATTTCAAGCTGGACACGGGCGCCGATGCAAATGTTCTTCCCATGCACATGTACCGGCAGCTACCAGGTCCCATTCAGCTACGGTCCACAGAGACTGTCCTAATTGCATTTGGGGGAGCCCGCCTACCCACAGATGGTGTTGCATCTCTAGAATGCAGGACGACCAAACATAAAGCTATGCTGGACTTTCATGTGTCAAGCCGAGCTGACAAGCCGATTCTGGGCGGAGATGCATGTGAGGAGCTGCAGCTGGTGAGAAGAGTTGAGGCACTCACAGTAAGATCCCCGCAACCAGGAAAAGCCCCAGCCACCAAAGAAGAGATGCTACAGAGGTATGCAGAGGTCTTCACAGGATTGGGCGAGTTCCCCGGTGTTCATCACATACACATCGACCCCAGCGTCACGCCGGTGATTCATGCATGTCGAAATGTGCCCCTCTCCATCATGGACACACTGAGAGAGACACTCAAAGACTTACAGAACAAAAAAGTGATAACCCCTGTCAATGAACCGACAGAATGGGTGAACAGTCTTGTTGCCACAAAGAAAAAGAACGGTGCGCTAAGGATATGTTTGGATCCTTGCAACCTGAACGAGGCAGTTAAGCGTCAGCACTATTCCATTCCTACACCGGAAGACGTACGCAGCAGATTAGCAGGAAAATCCATCTTCTCCATCCTGGATGAGAAGGATGGATACTGGCAGATCAAGCTAGATGAGCCATCGTCTAAGTTATGCACCTTCAATACGCCGTGGGGCCGGTTCCGCTTCCTCAGACTCCCATTTGGGATCAGGTCTGCCAGCGAAGTGTTCCAACAGAAGAACTCTGAGACCTTCGGCAACATCCCAGGAGTGTATGTCATAGCAGACGACATGATCATCGCAGCGTCATCAGAGCAGGAACATGATGACATACTGCAGAAAGTGTTGGAGAGAGCAAAGACTGCACATGTGAAGTTTAACAAAGACAAGATCCAGTTCAAAATTGACACAGTAAAGTATATGGGACACATCATCACGGCAGCAGGACAGAGGGCTGACGACACAAAGATCAAAGCAATTGTCGATATGCCAACCCCTGAAGACAAACAAAGTCTCCAACGTCTGCTGGGAATGACAAAATTCCTGGCGCAGTACATACCAAATGAAGCCTCACTCACAGCACCCCTCAGACAGCTGCTTAAGAAGGATGTAGCGTGGCAGTGGTGCCCACACCACAGCTCAGCATTACAGACACTGAAGTCCACCCTCACACAAGCCCCAGTGCTGAGGTACTACGATCACAAGCAGCCGCTGACTCTACAAGCTGATTCCTCAAAAGACGGACTGGGAGCCTGTCTACTGCAGGACGACCGCCCAGTGTGCTATGCCTCACGAGCGCTCACCGACACAGAAAAGAGGTACGCGCAGATAGAGAAAGAGTTGCTGGCCATAGTGTTTGCCGCTAAGAGATTCCACCAGTATGTCTACGGCAGACCAGTAACTGTGCAATCCGATCATAAACCTCTGGAGGTCATCGTGCGCAAGCCGCTGAGCAAAACACCTGCGCGGCTGCAAGGAATGCTTCTACAACTGCAGAGGTATGATCTACATGTAACATACACACCGGGCAAGCACATGTATATTGCCGACACACTCTCACGCGCCACGGCAAGCAGAGAAGGTGAAAACATTAACGAGAACCCCTGTGATGAGAGAGTTGTGTATGCCTTGGAGGCCACTGATTCCTTGAGCGAGGAAACGCTCAGCCAACTGAAAAAGGCAACGGCAGCAGATAGCGTGTTACAAGCTATGTGTGAGAAACACAAGAATGGCTGGCCCATGAAAAAGAAAAGTCTGGACAGGAAACTACACGGCTACTGGTCAGTCAAGGACAATATAAGCATCGAGAATGACATTGTCATGGTCGGAGACAAAATCATCATACCCCAGAGCTTCAGGAAAACGATTTTGGAGAAGCTGCATCTTGCTCACCAAGGAGTGCAGCGCACAAAAGCCAAAGCAAGAAAATCCCTCTACTGGCCCGGCATGGCACGAGACATCGAGACGATGGTGGAGAAGTGCATGCAGTGCCAGCAGCTACAGCCCAAACACCAGGCTGAGCCACTCATACCACATCAGATTCCAGAACTGCCATGGAAGAAAGTCGGAGCCGACATCTTCGAGCTACATGGTCAATCATATATGTTGTTAGTTGATTACCTGACCAAATATCCTGAAGTGCTTAACCTGTCTGATAAAACAGCCTACACAGTGATCCAGAAGATGAAGTCTGTTTTTGCCAGGCACGGGATTCCTAGGGAAATAGTGAGTGATCATGTCCCATTTGCCAGCTATGAGATGAAGTCATTTGCAGTGTCATGGGAATTCAAACTCACACACTCCAGCCCAGGTTTTCCCTCTTCAAACGGAATGGCTGAGAGAGCCATAAAGACTGTAAAACATGCGCTGAAGAAGGCAACGCAGACCGGCACCGACCCACATCTAGTGTTGCTGTCACTGAGGAACACACCGGTGACAGGACTGAATAAGTCACCTGCACAGATGTTGATGGGAAGAGTTCTACGGAGCACACTTCCATGTTCCAGTGCCGTGCTGAAACAGTCAGCCCCACAGCCTCTTCACGGTAAAATACAGGACCTACAGTACCGCCGAAAGCAACACTGATCAGCGTGCAAAGCCCCTGCCAGTGTTGACCTCGGGAGACACCGTGCACATGCACACACGGCGCGGCTGGGAGCCTGCTGTTGTCATCCGACAGCGAGATGAACCACGCTCCTACACTGTGCAGACGCCGGCAGGTAGGATGCAAAGGAGGAACCGGCGACATCTGAGGAAGATACACCCGAGTCTGTTCATAGACACTGACCGTGATGAACAGTTGGACTCAGAGGTACAACCCTCTCAAGCGCCTGTGTTAGTGGACTCACCACCACATGACCTGCCACCACACATCCCTCCTCCTGTGACTACGGGCAGTACACCCACATGCTACACAAGGAGCGGCAGAGCGGTTAGACGCCCTGCCAGATTCAGTGAATGATTTCAGGAATGTTTACATACTCATTCAAATGTTCGTTTAAAAAAAAGAGGAAAAGAGAATGAGGACTGTTTAACCTGAAATGTCTCAAGAGTGTTGAATGTTCTAAATGTTTAAATGTTTCTCCAGAATGCTTAGCAGGAAAATTATTTGTAATGTTAATGAAAGCCATTAGTCTGTTGAGAACATGCTTTATTAACCATTGAAGTATGCAAGTAGAAAAGACAAGTTTAATGTTGATGCCATAGCGTTAATGGTAAGCAAAGAGTTAACTGTTGAGGTAACTGATACGTATGCCACTTCTCAGTTGGAAAAGAGGGATGTGGTATATTGGATTGAGCACTCAGTGCTCGATTGTGTTTGACTGTCACTACCAGGTGTTCGGGAATAGGGGACGTGGGTTGTTGTGTGATCTCCCCCCCGCCAGTAAAAGAGGTGACTTGTACCGCATCCTCGTCTCCGTGCATTTGTATCTAACAGTGATTTAGATAACCCACGAGTAGTTAGAACTATAACAGTGTACTAACTATACGAGTAGCATAAAGCCACAACAGAGATCAAACTTAGTTTCACAGTTATTCACTTATATTTATTGATACTCATCGGGCAATATATATATATATATATATATATCCGGGGGGCGCTCTCGCTTCCCGGCATTCTCCCTTCCCCCCTACCCTGAATAAAACCTGTTTTGACTCCTAACCCCTCTGTCTCCTGTTCGCTTTTGGATCCGATCCTCATTAGACCGTAACACCTGATGTGATGACGTAGAGGCCCACGTCACAGAGGCAGCAGAGGGAGCGAAACAACGCACTGTGTCCTTCCTCACTCCCTCGAGGAAACAAGGCTCCTCGCTGCACGCACGCGGGGTTTACTCACGCGGGCTTGAAGAGCATTTGTGACTCTTTATAACTTTTCACATCGTCACGAGGAAGTCCTGGAACTAAACACCCGAGAGCATCCGATAACCTCCAGCTGATGAAATGTGTCTCAAACTTGAGAAACAAAGGTTCACTCACCTGCCGCCGCGCCGTGAAGGCTCATCATCAGGAGAGTCAGAGTCCACGTCTCCATCGGGAAGTGTTGGTGCTTCTTGTTCATCAGGAGAAGAAGTCACGTCCTTTCAGCTCCAGGATCCGGACTGAACTGAGGGAGAGATGAGGAGGAGCGCTGCCTTCAACCTCCATCTGCGCCAATGGGAATTTAAGCTGAGCATGCGCGTCACTTTAAACCAGGTAGAAGTGACCCACAGAGGTTGTGAACGAAAGTGAAAGAATGGTGATGATGATGTTTCAGCCTGTGTGAGAGGATGAAGGAGACCTTCATTCTGAAGTGTTCAGCTCCTGCTGCTCGGGTCTTCTGTCATCATCTGTAGTCTGATGTCATGTAACGTGCAGACACGTGTTCATGTTGTGGGAGGTCAAAGGTCATACTGACAGCTACACATCAGCTTCTCTTATTGTTCTTTTACCTCAGAGGAGACAAGAGGCAAAGAGACGAGGCGCAAAGCAGGAAGAGAGTCAGAGAGCTTCTCAAACACAAACATCTGATGATGTCATCTGTGACTCAGAACTGTGGACGCTGGAAACTGGAAGGAGAGAAAAGCAACACCTCTGTTGATGTTTCAACACCTGATGCTGCTTTTCCTTTTGGCAACGCTGAGACTCTGTTTCACTGCTCATCATTTATTGTTGATGAAGCACTTTATTAAATGTTAAGGAATTTTTTTCCCCCGCTGACGAGCAGGAGATGATCATGAACGCTTATGAGGAAAATCTAGACAAGACGCAGGGCAAAATATCACACAAGTTAAATGTGTAAGTGTTGGGAAAATCGGCTAATTTTAATATCTCATCACACCAATCAATCAGATTATATTTATTTAAATGTGCCTGCTGGCAATAGGCTTAATAATATGCATCATCAAATGAGAACTTAAAGCAAAAAACAATTATCTCAACTCTTTCAGAACAAGTAGATAAAAACAAGCCCATTAATCATTTTCTATAATAATGATATGCTGTGGTGTACTAATAACACTGTCATATAATTATGAGCCCTCTTTGATTGCATGTACTCGGACATGGCCAGGAATGTAATGAACACATCCAGAAGTTTCTTAACACTTTACCCCCCATTCCACTCCAGCAATGTTTTTAGCCAAATTGCGGATGCTTTTTCTCTCACATTAAATCCAGATTATCTCCTCATTCACAAGGTCTATTTGAAAAATTAAAAAAGCTATAAAATACAGAAGACCCTTGTGAAGATAGATAATAAGGCCATATATGTGTTAGTGGTATATTGGTTTATGATAATACACGTACAAAAAAAAATGGTAAAAAGATGTATTTTTTGAAAAAAAAAGATTTTAAAAGTTAATTTTTATTACCTTACACATCGATATGAAAGCTTTTTAACTATAAAATAGCTCAATGTTGTAGGAGTATCTGTGCGAGGTTTGGCTTTGATTGAGTGAAGTTAAGTATTTTTAATAATTATTTAGTTCAGAAAAATGTCGAGAACTCATGTTAACTCCGCTCAACCATGAAAGTTCCCACAGTCCTCGGTGGTCCCTGAACGGGGCTCGTTGGCCTTAGCTGTCAGTAGGGAGCAGGAAGGCCTGGAATATTCATATTTCAGCCATAAGTAAGTCAATTTTCATATTTATTGCTGGACACAAATGACATTCCTGTGCATATCTTTGCGATGCTTTGTGTGAGAGTGGAATGGTTGGTATTGGCGGACTCTGTAGGCTATATGGATTATAAAAGCCTTCTAGCTAGTTCCTATCTTTTTTTCATTTTTTTTTTTAATCAGCATATTTCAAAACTCGGGGTCCATACTTAGTCGTTTTTGAGTCACTTTAAGTCATGCTTATGGTTTATGTTTATAATTATTGTGTAATAGTGTTATAAACATGACACAATTAACTTATATGGACTTGTGAGGCAGGGATTTTACATTTATTTGGTTTTTATTTTTATTTATTAGATTTTTTGGGATTTTTTTTTTCCAGAGGCTGAACCCAATGTTCCAACATCGGGTCTGGCGGGGCTTTCCAAATAAACGTTACGAGCAGCGCGGCATGCAGCGTCTTTCCCGATGTTCTCCGCATCGCCGCCACTGTACAGACATGTACCACAAGGCTATGCATATATACAATATATAAACATAAATATATGCCATGCACACAGTCAGTGAGACTCAATGCTCGGCTGCTCGTGTGGTGTTCAATGTACAGCTCGAGGAGGTCTCGTAAATAAATGATTCCTTGTGGGCAGAATCGATAGTGCTCGTACAGGAAGTCATGATGTGATAACGGATCTTGACGATCTCGTAGAACTCTCTCCTATAAAACGCTAATCTAACTAATATCGCTCCTTCAACGGGATCTCTGATGAAGGAGCTGCCATTAGTTTCCGGGGGAGTGGCAAGCTTATCCAGCTTACTGAAGTTAGCTTGCGCTGGAGCAGGATCAAGTCTATGGATATGTTGGTGATTTTGCCAAACTTGCTTCGTGGAACCGAAAAGCCTGGGTTATGTAATCTTATCCTGAAAATTACCCTGCTAACTCAGTAAACCAGGTACGAGGAACGGGGCCCTGGACTTTGACTTGGCTCCAGAACATTCACCTTGTTGTCTTTGAACCATTTCTGTGTAGCTTTTGCTGTTTACTGAGGGAATAAAAGTCAGACTCCAGTATTATATTGTCGCTATAGTTATAGTTATAGTTATAGAGTCTGTCCGGCTCGCATGGACTCGTTTCCTGCCGGCTTAGGCCCGGTTATGTCTTGGTTTGGTCTTCCTTTGTTTAGGCTGACAACACTTCATCATTATCATGCATTCATGTTTACATTACTGATGTTACTGACACTTCACAGTTGTAGTATTTTCTTTACTTGATTATTATAATAAATACCTTTAATTCACCATCCACAATTGTGTCCTTTCCAATATTTGTCATAGCCTCGGAGCCGGGTTGTGACAAATTGGGGGCTCGTCCGTCTTTTTCCAGTTTGTGCTTTGACTTCTAGGTAAGATTTGGGAAGGTGTAGTTTTGGGCATTTGGTACCTATAGTCGAGTGGTGTTGAAGTTGTTTGTTTGCAGCGATAGTTTTCATCATGGTTTTAGGTGCGCTTCTTTTGTTACTTTGTTTACCTGTGGCGACCTTAAACTTGACCGCTCGTCTGAGTATTGGTTGTGTTAAGTTCAAAAATCTTTGGGCGGTTGTGCGAAGAGAAGTCCCAGATGCAGAAAGTTATAATAAAAATTGATTTAATAAAAAGATGATGAACAGCATTTCAAAATGAATCACACTAATAACTACACAATATATACAAAATATATCCCATGGGAGAGAGAAATCCCATGAGACAGAGATCCAGTGCCCCCCCCCCCCCCCCCCCGCCCCCCCCCACCGGGCAGCAGGTCGATACATACCTGCCCGGCAGAAGGCACCCAGAGATCTGCTGATGTTCTCAAAATGTCTCAGCTTTGCCAGGTTTGGGGTCAGCCCCCCTTCCTCTGGCTAGCCTCTCTTCCAGTCCATTGATTGGACAAGACCTCGTCCTCTTAGGTGTTGGTCAACCCAAACCCCCTCTCACATTCCTGAGCGCGTCCTCCTTATCTATCTGCTCCAATCTTCAGGCTGCGTAACTGTTTGTGGGCTCCTGATGTTTTCAGGATTCCTTCCACAATCACTCAATACATTTCATAATTCTAATTAATACATTTGTGTAGTACATACAGTGTCATTCATTCGATATTTGATAATCCATACAGAGTTATTTATTTGTCTTGACCCTCCAATGTAAACTCTCTAGCTCTCACTAGGAGCACTAAAAAGCATTATTTTCTAACAGTTTGAGGGAAAGGACTACTTTTGGGATGGATCTGCCGGGTTAGTTCAATTATTTTTGCTTTCTTACCAGGGTTTTGCAGCAGGGGCGAGCTCCCCCTTGTGGCACTGGCACCCAGTGGCAGTCGTCAGCAGTAGCCAGCCAGAGCTCGGCCAGGCGTGTCTGGGGTGTGTCTGCGCCTGCGACGGGTCAGTGGGTGGAGCCACATTTCCTGGTAACACCCATTGTTGTTGCAACAGGTCAGCTGCCGTAAATCAGTTTTATGATCATAGAATGGAGGAGCTGCGGGTTTTGCTTGTGTCATTGCCTAAGTGTACAGATAGATAGATAGTATGTCTCTTTTTGTAGACTTACTCACAATATGCAATAAGATATTGCTGTATAATACTGCTGTACTATATTGAATATTGTTTTGCTACTTCATTTCACTTCATAATATATTACATTTATATACCATAATATGGATCATGTACCCGCCTTTTTTAATAAAATAAATATATATATATATATATATATATATATATATATATATATATATATATATATATATATATATATTACCATGTAATGTCATAATTTTATACCACCATTATAAGACTCTAGTTTGAGGAGACTGTTAGTCTTAGCTAAACACTGGAATATTTTATCCAGGTAAACCTTAACAACCTCTCTTAGTGTGACAGCGCTCAGATAAGTGCCAAGCTTCCAAAGGACCGCCACTAGATTTCAGAGTTTATTTGGAAAACATTTTTTTTAGGTTTCTGTGATGTTCAGTTAGGTTTTGTTTTATTCTGCTTTTACAGTTTTTCTCAGTCGCTTTGGTGCGTTTTTCCACATCATCCCTACAATGTGCAAAATAATAAGTGCATTTCTCAGAACAATTTGTACAAATTGCAATATACAATAGATATGTTTCTAAAGCTAGTCAGTCACTAAAAATCCTTAGTACATCTCTCAAAAGTAAATATTCATGTCAATGATCATGTCAGTGTCATCAGAATGATAAGTCATTGAGTCATTGTTCACGAACAAGGTCGTCAAAATGTTTAGGCATGTTGTCAATGTAACTGTGTACTTTGGCAGTATTACCTGATGTAAACTTAGGCTACAGTTTGGATGACAGTTACTGTATTGAAAATGCACAAGGCTGCACTTCTATGGCATATATCAATTTCAGTACTATTTACATATTACTGTATGTGGGTTATTGATTGAAAGAGACTGGACAGGATTTAGTTTTTCACAGCTTTTACTACTGCTACTTTATGAAAGAAAAAAAAAAGACAAGTAAAAAAAGTAAGAAAAAGACAAGGGGCACAAAGGAAAAAAAACTAAATTAGAAAGAAACACAGGAAAATTGCAACTCTGTGTTGTGGTCTGTCTATATATGCTTGCCAATTGATTGTTCATGAGATTACATTACATTACATTACATTTAGCTGACGCTTTTATCCAAAGCGACTTACAATAAGTGCATTCTACGGTTACAAACAAGAATCAGAACAACAAGAATCAAGAAGGTACAATTTCGTCCAAAAGTTAAACTACAAAGTGCTATCAGTAAGAGCCATTTCAGTGCTACTATAGTGCTACATCCTTTATTCAAGGTATAGTCGGAAAAGATGTGTTTTTAGTTTGCGACGGAAGATGTAGAGACTTTCTGCTGTTCTGATGTCAATGTGGAGATCATTCCACCATCGAGGAGCCAGGACAGAGAACAGTCGAGAGATGCACCTTTGAGCAATTTAGACAACTGGTTGATTATTGGTTGAACTAACACTTTACATTCCTTCATGAGTGAGGGTCAATTTCACCTGCACAATTCATCAATTCACTTTTTTGTACAAAAGGTCTTATAGAAATGTGTAAAACTATGCTTGACAGTTTATGACAAACAGTTTAACAATTTTGCATGTAATGGCTTGTGCAAGGAACTAATGCCTAGATGTTTTGAGGGGTACGACTATTCAACAGAGAACCATCTACTATATTTTGATCAACATGACATGAGCAATTGAAAATGTGGGAAAAAGCTGACACTTGTACATTATCAATTGCAATATGTACAAAAGCAATTGCTATTTGTTCAAAGGAATACAAAATTGCTTTTAATGATGTGCACAAGTGACTAGATGATTTGGAATTTGTACAAGTAGTATTGAGAATTGCACTTTTGATCTAAGAAACGCACCAAAGCGACTGAGAAAAACTGTAATGAAAAGTGCTGTTGAAACTTGCTATATGCAATTAATGTGATGGTTAATAATTCAATACTAGGCCAAAATTAAGTTACACATTAACGCAAACATATTTGCTTAATAAATAAAGCTACAGTTGTCATGGGTGTGAACAGAAGATGAATAGAACCGGGAAACGGTGTTCACAGAACCAATATTTAATCTGAATGCTCAAACAAACCATCCACCTTGTAACCCTGGTCTGTAAATTCTTCACAGAACAAGTTGTAGTCTGTTTGATATTGGAAGTGGAAAAGAAAGAGTCTGTGTGCTCCATCTTCTTCTTCTTCCTCTTTATCAAGTTTTCCAATGGCCTTAAGCTGTTCAGTTTTGTCCATTTGGGTCACTTCTGGCAAAGTAACAATGCCCTTTAAAGCCATAGTCTGGCACACCTTGCTGCCAACAAAGTGTGTTCAATTCATTTAAATTTGCCAGAATTCTGCAGGAGAAGAAAATGAGCATTACAAAAAAACACACCATTTATTTTAAGTACATTTCATCTTTAAGTCACTTTGACTATAAAATAAGAAACAATAACAAAATGCAATTCATTCAATTTCAACAAAGAAAGAAGTGATACATTTTAATGCTAAATCAGCACATTAAAACTGTAAGAGCTATTTATTTTATGTTAATATTTAGTTATTTTATTTCTTGTCTTGTTTAATTATTCTAGATGTTTCCCTATTTAGAATATTAAAAAAATATATTAATTAATTTGTCGTTGTTGTCTATGTATACTTAGTCTATGGTTTGTTCATTTGTTTATGAATTGGGTAATGCTTTTGATTTATCGAACAAATGACCACTACAAATACTATTTCCAAATGTCTATAGTGATGTGCACTTAATGCTTGTGTACTGTGACTGGAGGTCCTTGAGCACCATGTATGTTGTGTCAAAACAACAAATGGATGGAGTAGGGATTATAAGCAAGAGTTCACCGTAGTGTAAATAATGTGCTGGTACCCCAATTTGGAGTCCACCAGCTAAGTAGGGGGTAACATGTTCCTAGTGTTCTTATATTAAAGGAGGGAGACTTTATCCTCAACCCTTTTGTTTAACTGTGTAATTATTTGTTTAGAGACTTTTACAACAATTACCTGTTGGTCTGTCGGCTCTTGGGCTGCAGTGCTGCTGTTTCCGTTATCTGCTCCACTTGAAATTAACAGAGAGTAAATTGTGACATTACTTTCAGGATGACCTTTTTCTTAAAATGTCAAACTTTACAGAGAGTGCTGGATTATAGAGGCAAACTGAGTATAAGCATACAGTTAGCTGTAGAAACACAGTTCTTCATTTATTTATTATTGATCTTGATTAAAAAATAAATATTATAAATTGCACAAGGTGGCTTTGCCCTTCATCACTTAACCTGTTAGTGTTCATAAAAATGCATGAAATCTACATTTAACACACACCACCTCCATAGCACCAATGGTCAAGCAAGGAACAGGAGAAATACATACGTTTTTAATGCCACCTTGCTATCCACCTGCTGCTGACCACAAAGCACCCCCTACTATCAGATTAACTTTCCCAAAAGCAAAGGAATTACTTAGATCTCATAATGACCTGTGTTCATCTTCCTTTTTCAACAGGATACTTTCAGCTTCATGACGCCAAAGACCAAAGGTTTTCCTTAGCCACTGAATTGTTACCTTAAAAGCAACACAAATGCATATTTGGTGACCACATTTAATTTCTGTGTGTACACAATTGTGAACTAAAATTAATCCAATGTGTAACAATTTCACCAACCCTTTACTAATGCGTTACTTTGGGCATAAAACTCTCAGCAGGGCCACCAGAAAGCTTGGTCAAATGAAAACGCCGAAGTTATTCTACAAAGTATGGTCTTGAAATCTACTTTTGTGCTGTATGCTAATTTATTACACTGTTATCAAGAGCAAATATATGGAGCGTCATGCAGACCAAGGTATGTTTTTTTAAAATAGCACACATTCACTGGATAACAGTAAAGCATGGGTATATGTAAAAAAAACAAAGTGACAGTGTATTTCAAACAACATACCATTTATTATTATGAATGGGAGGGTTTTATCTCTCACGATTGATGTGTATTGTGTGTATAATTACTTTTTAGATAAATACTATGAATCCTACCTCTGGCAGAATTACTTCTTCCAGATACACCTGGTGTTCAATTTCTTTTTCTGGAACAGGCAGGATGTAACCTGCCTCAGGAGCTGCTGATCCTGTTTTACTCCGCCATCATCCAGTCTGTCCTCTGTTCTTTCATCACTGTGTGGTTTGGATCACCAAACAGGACAGAGGCAGACTACAGCGGATAGTCAGGTCTGCAGAGAGAACTATAGGTTCCAGCCTGCCCTCCATCCTGGACTTGTACAGGATGGAGAGTCAGGAAGCGGGCTGGAAAGATCACTGCAGACCCCTCACACCCTGGTCACAAGCTGTTTCACCTCCTCCCCTCTGATAGGCGCTACAGAGCACTGTATGCCAAGACCACCAGACACAGGAACAGCTTCTTTCCACTGGCCGTCACCCTGATGAACAACTAATCAGACTCCCCCATCTGCACTACCTGCACTAATTGGACTACTTTTTCTTTTTAATGTCTTTTTTTAAATATGTATCTTGCTTATTGTAAATGTGTATATATGTACAACGAGAGCTATGTGTAACCAGAGTCAAATTCCATGTGAGTGTAAACACACATGGCCAATAAAGCTGATTCTGATTCTGATGTTCTTCAGCCTGTCCATCAGCTGTGCAGTCTACAACATTTTACAAATGATAGTTATTACATATGATCTTTGGTGACAATGTTGTGCTCATGTTTTTTGACAAACATTATTTGAAATAGAAACAATTAGAGACAAAGAAAAGCATGTCTTGCTTCTAGTTACAATGTAACATGGCAATGTTTGTGCATACCTTCAACTCATCCATCAATGTGTTGGTGGCATACATCATCTGTAGCCCTGGATAAAACCCCTTATTTTGATGTAGATAGTTTCTGTTTGACAGAAGCTTCCCATTTCTCAGATTTTGCTCCAGATCCTGCAAAGAGCATAACAATTTTGATGTTATGTATTCCTTTGCCATCTCATGTGAACGAGTTAAAGTATTGGTAACCCGAATATAATGGGAAAAGGGCACAGTATAGTCATTTCAGATTATAATGAATCAATTACTCAAAGGTTTTGATTTTGGGTGTCAATACATTTGAGAATTTTGACAACCATCCATGTAACCAACGGACTGCAAATAATTCCAAATAATTTGTCAACCTAACAATTCAAGCATAATCTTACAGGAGGGAGTTCTTAAAGACATTTATAATACATATTATAGTTAACCTTTTTTTACCTTTATTTCTTTGTCAGTTAACATGCTGTCCACTGCTGTTGCTTCCAGGCTGACCTTGCTGGTGACAAAAAGAAAACGCCATTTCTAAGCAACCAGCCTGCTACACTTACATTTTTGTTTTTTAAATGATACTATATATGAATAACGTGAGTAAGATAAAACATAATTATGCAATTTTTTAAATAACTATGCCATCACCAACTTCAAAAAGGATACTAATAGAAGGAAATTGTTAGGTTGGGGGTTATGGACCCAAAAGCAAACACGGGACAACAGGGTAGGTAGGCAAGGTCCGTGCGGGATCTGGTGCGGGAATCCGTGACCGGTCTCGTGGCGGGGCTCGGAAAACTCAAAGCTGGCTTCAAGGCGTAGGTCTCGCTGGAGTCTCAGAGGTTCGCTCGCATGTGAACAGGCACGTAGGATAATCTCCCGACACTGGCATCTGGGAGGAGGCCGGCTTTATCTGGCGCTTGATGATCGGATGCGCCGCAGCTGTGAGTGGTGGGCGCGCTCCTCCCAGCTGCTCCGCATCAGCCTGATAGGGAGACAAACAGTCTGGCCGTGACCACAGTTAACCGACAGCACCACCTGGCGGTGGTGCCCCAGGATCGCCACAGTACCCCCCCTCAGCGGACACCTCCTGGCGGCTTCCCCGGGTTATCCCGATGAAAATCCCGGATAAGCGTCGGGTCCAGGATCAGCCGACGCGGCAACCAGGACCGTTCCTCGACGCCATAGCCCACCCAGTCCACCAAGTACTGGAACCCGCGACCCCGAGGCCGAACGTCCAGGACCTTGGACACTGTGTGCGCCGGATGACGGTCGATGAGCCGGGGGGGTGGAGGGGGAACGGCCGGAGGGCTGAGGTCGGAGTCCGACACCGGTTTGAGGAGAGAGACGTGGAATGTAGGGTGGACCTTTATTGCTGCCGGGAGGGTTAGGCGAACAGAGGAAGGGTTGATGATTTTAGAAACGGGGAACCACATAGCGGGGCATCAACTTACGGGACTCCACGGGGAGGGGAAGGTCCCGGGACGACAGCCACACTCTGTCCCACGGTGTACTCCGGTGCCGGGGAGCGATGCAGGTCCGCCAACCGTTTACTGTTGGCCGAAGACCGGGTGAGCGCCCCCTTCGCCGCCATCCAGACCGCCCGAATCCTCTTGAGATGCTCCTCCACCGACGGGACCGCCACCTCCGCCTCCTGGGCCGGGAACAACGGGGGCTGAAAACCAAAACACACCATGAAAGGTGACATCCCCGTGGCGGAGCACGAGAGGGAGTTGTGGGCAGACTCCGCCCAGGGTAGGAACGAACTCCAGGACGAGGGGTGCTTCGTGGTCACACAGCGGAGTGCTGTCCCCAAGTCCTGATTGGCCCTCTCTGTCTGGCCGTTGGACTGGGGGTGATACCCCGAGGAGAGGCTGGCGGTAGCGCCCATGGCTTTGCAGAACGCGGCCCAAACCACGGATGTGAACTGCGGACCTCGGTCGGACACTACCTCCACGGGGATCCCGTGAAGTCGGAACACGTGATTTACCAAAAGCTTCGCGGTCTCCAAGGCGGAGGGCAACTTGGGAAGGGGGACATAATGCACCGCCTTGGAGAACCGGTCCACTATGGTCAAGACCACCGTGTTCCCATCGGAGGGAGGCAATCCGGTGACGAAATCCATCGCGATATGCGACCAGGGCCGGTTCGGGATCAGCAAGGGCTGCAACAGACCCGCGGGCGGCTGGTGGGAGGCCTTGCTCCGGGCGCAGACCGGACAGGCCGCCACGAACTCCCGGACATCCCGGTCCATCCCCGGCCACCAGAACCGCTGACGGAGGAAGATATTAGTCCGGCGAGCACCCGGGTGGCAGGTCAGAGTGGAGGAGTGCCCCCACTGCAGGACTTGGGAGCGAGCCGCCGGGGGAACGAACAGACGGTTCGGGGAACCTCCACCCGGACCTGGGCAGTCCTCCTGCGCCTTCTGGACCACCGCCTCGATCTCCCAAACCGCCGCTCCTACCATGCAGGAAGGCGGGACGATGGGTGCGGAGTCCGGGGAACAGGTTGAAGGGTAGATCCGGGAGAGAGCATCCGGCTTCCCGTTCCGGCTCCCGGGGCGGTATGACAGGACATAATCAAAACGACCCAGGAACAGGGCCCACCGGGCCTGGCGAGGGTTGAGTCTCCGAGTCGCCCGGAGATAGGCGAGGTTTTTATGATCTGTCCAAATCAGAAAAGGCAGTTGACTGCCCTCCAGCCAGTGCCGCCATTCTTGAAGCGCCAGGACCACTGCCAGCAGTTCGCGGTTCCCCACATCGTAATTCCGCTCTGCGGGGCTGAGTTGCCTGGAAAAGAAAGCACATGGGTGAAGTTTTTGGGTGGCAGGGTCCCGCTGTGACAACACAGCTCCTGCGCCGGTATCCGAGGCATCAACCTCCACCACAAACTGCCGGCTCGGGTCCGGATGCTTGAGGATAGGGGCGCTGGTAAACAGGGCCTTGAGCCGGGCGAAGGATCCGTCTGCCTCGGGTGTCCAGCTGAAGGGGATCTTCGGGGAGGTCAGCCGGGCAAGAGGGACGGCGACCTTGCTATAATCACGGATGAACCTCCGATAAAAGTTTGCAAACCTGAGGAACCGCTGGAGCTCCTTCCGGTTGTCGGGGACTGGCCAGTCCGCGACGGCAAGAATCTTAGCCGGGTCGGGCTCGAGTTGCCCCTGGGCGATGACGTAACCCAGGAAACTGACGGAGGTGGCGTGAAACTCACATTTCTCTGGTTTCACGTACAGTTTATTCTCCAGTAGTCGTTGGAGAACTAATCTGACGTGCTGGCGATGCTCACTTAGGGAACTGGAGAAGATCAAGATATCATCTAGATAGATGAAGACAAACCGATGGAGCATGTCCCGGAACAGATCTGTCATCAACGTCTGGAAAACAGCGGGGGCGTTGGTGAGACCAAATGGCATCACCAGGTATTCAAACTGCCCCATAGGAGTGTTGAACGCTGTCTTCCATTCATCGCCCTCCCGAATCCGGACCAGATGGTAGGCATTGCGAAGATCCAGCTTGGAAAAGACCCTGGCGTGGCACAGCGGCTCGAAGGAGGGGGTCAATGAGCGGCAGCGGGGTCTTATTCCTCGTGGTGATCTGGTTGAGCCCCCGATAGTCGATGCAGGGACGCAAAGACTTGTCTTTCTTCTCCACAAAGAAGAACCCTGCTCCTAACGGGGCGGAGGACGGACTGATCAAGCCCCCCCCCAGACATTCCTGGATGTATGTTTCCATGGCCAGGTGTTCGGGACGTGACAAACTGTACAGCCGGCAGGTGGGAAGGGGAGCCCCCGGGAGGATATCAATGGCACAGTCGTAGGGGCGGTGGGGGGGCAGGGTACGTGCCAGGTCCTTACTAAAAACCAACGCTAGGCCGTGATACTCCGGGGGCACGGAAGTCAGATCCGGAGGGGACGGCGGCGCCGTGGACCGAGTGGCCTCCGGAACGGCTGCCCGGAGGCAGCGCGCGTGACATGACACACTCCAGCCAGAGATGGTCAACGTTGTCCAGTCTAACTGGGGGTTGTGAAGTTGTAACCAAGGCAAACCCAAGACAGCGGGGGACACGGGAGAGGGGATTACAAAGAAACGGATGGTCTCAGTGTGATTGCCGGAGATCGTGAGGGACAGGGGAATCGTGCGGTGCGAGACCCGGGCAATCAGTCGGCCGTCTAGTGCGTTTACCACCTTGGGCTGCTCAAGGGGCTCGAGGGGGATCCCCATCTTGGTCACCAACCCAGTATCTATGAAGTTGTCGTCTGACCCGGAGTCAATGAGAACCGAAACTGGATAGGACCGGGCCTGGACCGACAGGGAAGCGGGAAGGGAGATGCGGGTCGGAGAGCACGAGGACGAGGCGTTGCTCACCAGCATGCTCTCGGTTACTGGTGAGCTTGCTCTTTTGGGGCTTCCTGACAAGTGGCAGCATAGTGTCCAGGGCGGCCACAATAGAGACACAGCCGGAGTTGTAATCGCCGCTGACGTTCCGCAGGAGACAGCCGCGCCCGCCCCAGCTGCATGGGCTCTTCCGCGGACAGAGACCCGGCCTGGCCCCCCGAAGTCTCCGCGGGCCCTGGTCCCGAGCCGGTTACCAACGCGGGGCGTGCGGCCCGTAGGGCTCGCTCTCGTCGGTGACCCCGGAGACGATTGTCAACCCGGATAGCGAGGGCGATGAGCTCTTCCAGGGAGGCAGAGTCATCCCGAGAAACCAGCTCGCCCCTTAGTTCGTCCGACAAGTTCCGGGAAAACAGTGTCATGAGGACCCGCTCGGTCCAGCCGCCCTCCGCCGCCAGGATCCGAAACTCCACGGCGAACTCTGCCACCGATCCGGATCCCTGCCGTAGAGAGACCAGCTGGTTCATAGCGTCCTGGCCGCGCGCCTCGTGGTCGAAGACCCTCCGGAGTTCCTCAGAGAATTCCACGAAGGAACCCAAGATGGTTGAACGGCCGGTCCACAGGGCCGTAGCCCACTGGGCCGCTTTCCCACGCAGCAGGTTGATGCAAAAAGCGATCCGGGCTTTATCCGTGGCGTAACTACTGGGCTGGAGATCAAAAACAAGAGTGCAATTTAACAAAAAACGACCACACGACCCAGGCTCTCCCGCATATGGTTCGGGAAGGGGAACCCGCGGCTCCCTCACGGGAACAGGAGATGCCGGGACCGGAGGGGGGGTACTTGCGGAGGGAGAGACGTTGAGCCCGGAGATCCGGTCCACTTTCGCCGACAGCTGTTGGACGGTCCGCGTCAGCGTCTGAAGGGACCCCATGACCTCGCCCAGCATGTTTCCCGATCAGACTTCCCTGGGCGCTGAGCGCATCATGGAGCGCGTCCGGGTTTGCTGGGTCCATGCTTTGGGTCGGGAGATTCTGTTAGGTTGGGGGTTATGGACCCAAAAGCAAACACGGGACAACAGGATAGGTGCAAGTGAAACACTAGGGTTTATTCAACACGCTCCACACAATAACCCTGAGCGGGAAAAACCGGGCAGACAATACTCATCCGCAGGGGTTGTGCTAGTGTTCTGTGACGGGACTCGTCGCAAGGTCCGTGCGGGATCTGGTGCGGGAATCCGTGACCGGTCTCGTGGCGGGGCTCGGAAAACTCAAAGCTGGCTTCAAGGCGTAGGTCTCGCTGGAGTCTCAGAGGTTCGCTCGCATGTGAACAGGCACGTAGGATAATCTCCCGACACTGGCATCTGGGAGGAGTCCGGCTTTATCTGGCGGTGGTGCCCCAGGATCGCCACAGAAATGCCAAACTCATGCAAAAGTTGTTTCAATGTGAGATCATTAAATAGCACTCACACATTCGGTTGGACCACTTTTGTGCACCCACAATCGAAGTCTTGTTTTGTCCAGTTTTCGTCAATTCCAGCACATGGAAAATGAATCCATTTACAGCAATGTTCACACTGGAGCCATTTATAATTCTTTATGTTCTGGTGGAGAAACCTAAGTTGAACAGATAATCAAACACCTTTAAAAAAATAATCAAATGTGAAGTGGTGACTGAAAATGTTATATATATTTGAAATGCAAGTTTTTTTCATCTAAAACCTAAAGATACAGTATGTAGTATTTGGAAGAATTTATTGTGTGAGGCTGCAGATGCAACTAACTGAAACGTGTTCCCTGTGATAAGCGTATAGGAGAACGTCTTCGATGTTTTAAATGCTCCAATATTGACCGAGTTTGGTTTGCTAATTTAGAAACATAGTGACCGGCTCTTTGAAGAGAACCTGCTCTGTGTGTAGATATAAACGTCTCATTCTTAGGTAACAAAGACACAATAATTCTAATTTTTAGGTGATAAAACACTCCATAAAAAATACTTAAATATATTCTATTTATTCCAATAGCTCCTAAATATGTATGTATTTTTCAAATTAAACGCAAACTAGTGACATACATTTTTGTCCCCACGACACGTTGAAAAATGCAGGCTCCAAAGCACCATGCAATGCAATGGCAGTTGGAGTCACTTTTTTTTCGGCACTCTGCAGCTTCTTCTCTTGCCTTTCCATTTCATCTGAAGCATCCTTGGTGAGAAGGAATGCCTTTTTTCGTAACATAAAAAGGGAAACTGGACAGGTTAAAGTCTAGACGACACATTACAAATATATATATTAAATATAGAAAAAAAACGGCATTGCTTATATCAACATTTCTTACTGTCTCTGGGACATCTTTTAGCAATTTTGCTCCATGATATTTCCTCAGAGTCCGGCATTGAGTCATTGTCAATGCCTCTTCTTTGATATGTATTTTGGTCACATCATTCTCAGCAGCCTATGTCAAATGATAATAGAGTTTTAATTGTACAAAATATGCTCAGTTATTTAAAATAATATTTTAATAATGTGCATAGGCCTATCATAATATTTTACCAATGCACAGCAGAGTTTACGCTTCACTTTCTTTTAATACGATATTCCCGAATTGCAGCCATATAAACAAGTATTGGACATAATTAGAAAATAAGTCATATCATATGAAGAAGGGGTTTAGAAAAATAAAATAATAGGCTGGTCACGTTTCAAATGATGTGATTGTCAAAATCAAAATAGTGGGGCTTATAGGGCTATAGACAATTGTTTGAAGCTGCATTGAAAACCAGCTTTAAAACAAAACTATTTGGTATACACAGTGACTTGGATTTACTCACTGAGCATACAAAAATCGCGCAATTGACCGAGTCTTTTTGGATCCACTGGATAGAGTATCGCACCCTCCAATCCTGCAGCCCACCCTTCTTCCAAAAGACATTTCTGGGTGTGCCAAAAAATACAATTACATGTCAAAGAGATGAAAAGGTGTTAATGTGTCATATTTGTATTGTTGTAGCTGATGTAGATTTACTTCAGAAGATCCATATCATCTTTGTCTAACTCAGTCCAGGTCTTCAAGGAGTCATATATTCAAATTTCTTTTTTGGAGAAATACAGAACCTTTTAAACAATAATGTCAAGATGTAATTCAACATATCTTTGGTTTATTATGTGTTGTGCTGTTTAACATGATGATATAAAAAACACTTGTTTTACTTAGAAGTCATACAATTTCTTCAATGTTAATGGTTATGTTTCTAAACAGTCAATACATTGTAATAGCTGATGCAATCCCATAAAATGAAGTGATTGCCTGTTTCTTTGGTGATATGACCAACAATCCTCGGTAGAAAGATCATTTCTGCATCTTGTTGTTGAATAAATAATTATAATTTAAATCCATCACTGACAAACGTCTACTGAATCATTTAATTTTAAAAGGGTGTTAGTGATTGTCTTTCTTCCTTTTGCCCACACTTGTGTAAAAAACTTACCGGGAGTTGATTAACAAGCTTGTCATTGACATTTTTGTTAATGATCCAGTCCCTGTGCCACAATATGAAGTCAAAATGATCAAGTGCAGCACTCTGTAAACAACATACGTATTCCTGTGACCATGTGACATCCCTCACCTTCGAGTTGTCCAAGGCAATCTGTGCCACACGATAGTTGACGGCCTAAAGGGAAAATATTTCATCTTAATCAAAGGCCAAGCTGTGCATGTATATGTATCAATACAGAATTTACCAAAATCATTTGAAAAACTGCATATTGCTGTAATCATTGCAATTTAAAAAACTATTTCTACGAACTCTATACATATAACTTACATCATCAGTGAGCCATGGCATTACCCCTGCCGATTCGCCCAGCAGTCCCACCGGACAGACACTGGAGATATTCAGTATGGATAAAGGAAAGCGCCGTTGGATGCTGGCAAAAACCTGCCTCTCATCCCGTGCCCCTGTCAGGAGTGTCCTCAACTTCGCCTGAATGATATACACATACACATACAAAATAATGCAAATAACTGTAATTTGCATGAAGTACAAAGTCATGTAGTATCCACATATACAGTATTTAAGGTCATACAAAAGCAGCCATATATTAAAAAGATTTAGATAATTAAAAGAATTAACAGTTTTAATGTCGGAGAAATTATTGTTTCCATAGTGAATCTCACCTTTTCAGTATCATCAACTATGTACATCTGGGCAAAGAATACCGTGATTTTGTCCAAGGCGGTCTCTGGTGCCAAATGTGGTGGTGCAGTGGCTGTTTGCTGAACTACAAAATAGTGTAAATTGTTGAATCACAAATCACATTTTTTAAATCAGAGCATGTACTTGTAAATTCTCACATATAGTCAAGCTTTAAAGCTATTTTTCAACTTGAACAGTATAAATTGAAGGTTGCAGCATGAACAATTGGAGACTGATAGATTGAGCCAGAGGTGTGGACTCGAGTCATGTGACTTGGAATCGAGTCAGACTCGAGTCATGAATTTGATGACTTCAGACTCGACTCGACAAAATGTACAAAGACTTGCAACTCGACTTGGACTTTAACATCAATGACTCGTGACTTCACTTGGACTTGCGCCTTTTGACTCGAGAAGACTTGCTACTTCCCATGAAAACTGGGGAAGAAAATGTTCACACGGCCACGCCGCTCTCAGTTTATCTGCATCTGTGAAAAAAATGTGCACCACCTGTATGCATGCAGAGAGCACGCGCGCTGCCTGCACGACATCCAATCACTGTAGTCCCACGTTGTTTTGATGTGACAGTATCTAAGCAGGCACGTTGCAAGACAACCAATGAAGCACAAGCAACAACGCGCCAGTTGGCAAAATTATACCGAAGATAGTTTCGTTTGGCTATAAAAATTACGAGCTAATCGACAAAAAAAGAGTTGCAATTTGCAAAACATGCGGGTCGAAGATTACAGACGGAGCTGCCACAACGTCCAACTTTGTTCGACACCTGAAGTTGCACAAAGAAAGGTAAGTTTTGAACGAATGCTAAGCACCTTATCGGATGTACCGTAACTTACTAGCTAGCTGCTGCATATTTACTGTATCAACGAGAGAGTAAACGCACGTCTCCCTTGCTGGTTCATGCTTACAAAAATAGGGATTTTTTAACCCTGATTATATGAGGTACATGAGTGTAGCACACTCAGATGGAAAACCTCGCCAACATCATGTCAACGTCCGTTTTAAAGTACCATAACACAGTCACAGTAGATCCACCATTAGCCTTCCCTTTTCATATCAGGGGTTGTATTCGCTATAACTACCGCCTCGCTATACGGGCGCAGGGTCTGTTATCAAGAAATAACAGACCGCATTCTACATTGGAATTCAACCAAGCCATGTAATAAAATAAAATAATAACGATTATAGTAGTAATGTTCAGAGATGCAATAGATTATTATAGTGCAGTTCTTAACTAATGGGAATATTGTTTAGCTTGTTTTTGGTTTACTTTAGTTATTTAATTTATTCAATTATTTTGTTTTGCTATACTTTTCATGCCAACTTGCCATGGCCCCCCTAGCACCTCCTCGCGGCACCCAGGGGTCCCTGTCCCCACTTTGAAAACCACTGCTATAAAGCATATGACTTCAGTTGCTTGAGAGAAAGGGCTTTCTTATGACTTTTGAAGCAGTGAAAATGTTCTTAATATTGCATACACTGAAACTGAAATGTATTATCGTATACCGTAGTGTACAATAGACAATGAATATTAACACAACAACATTGATATGAGTAAAGAGTATTTTCTCTGTTACAGGTATGAAGAATCAGCCATGGTGGCATCATTCTGCGTCCCCATCGTGCACAAATGACTGACAGACTTTTGGCCAATTTGATCTTTTGCAAATGCAATGCAGTATAGGGGCCTCCCTCCACCTGTCCACAGCACGCATGCGCTCACACACTCACTCTCTGCTCATCACCTGTCCACACAGCTCACTCACTCTCTGCTCATCACCTGTCCACACAGCTCACTCACTCTCTGCTCATCACCTGTCCACACAGCTCACTCACTCTCTGCTCATCACCTGTCCACACAGCTCACTCACTCACTCACTCTCTGCTCATCACCTGTCCACACAGCTCACTCACTCACTCTCTGCTCATCACCTGTCCACACAGCTCACTCAAGTCTCTATGGAGTCATTCCAGTTATATTATCAGGTTGGTCCAGTTTTTCAGAAGTGATCATTTTGAGGAGTGAGGATTTTATTGATGACATGTTTAAAAAAAGTTCAGGCTAAAAGGACCCATGTCTATTTGAAAGTTAAACTGTTTTGCAATATGAGGTCAATACAATACAGGACTGAAGTTGCTGTGCATTGTTCTAGTGCAATATGCTGTTGAAATACAAGCATTTTTTGTGAAAATGTTTACTGTATTTGATTAATGTCATTGTATAAAAAGAGGTTTAAATTAGGGATGCAACGATACCATTTTTTACAAACCGATACGATACCGATATTTTTATTTGTGTACTTGCCGATACCGAGTACCGATACCGATACTTCTTAGATTTGGTCTCCATGAAAGTGCAATTAATTTGGAGGCAGATTTTATTTGATCCTCTGCAGATTATGTCAAGCCTATAGTACAAAATTAACAGAAGGCTATCCCAAGCTTTAAACTTCTTGTGGAAGTCCCTCTAATGTCGGACCATAAAACGCCCCCGTGTCCGGGTTCATAATGTAAGCGATAATATTAGGGATCGAGCAATTATATAGGAAGCTGTGTTGCAAGTTATGTTTCCGGTGCTTTTATTGTGGAGGGAGAAACGGAAAGGAAAAGAGTGGAATTGTGGGATCTACGTGTGTGAAGGAGATAAAAAAGTGGTTCAAGTTACCCTGCAGCGTGTTTTCATTTTATTAGAATTACAAATATAGACACACAACAGACACTCGGCTACAATAATATCATCCGTAGCCGCACAACAGCGTCTGAATGAGGCCGCTGCCAGCGCTACTTCAGGTGGATCAGCAGCCGTTTGATTCAAACCGGCAGGACGGCGGTGATGACGCGCAGAGCTTCTCAATTATAGATGTATTAAATATGGAAAATTTCAACTCTCGCGTCTAACGTGCCGCCGGCGTAAATTTGCGTCTGTCGCAACCACACGCGTCTGTGCATAGACTTTACATGTAATCTGGTCGCGCGAAACATTTGCGTCGCGTTGGGACGGACTGATTACAAGTAACTCCGGGGCTGTCAGCCACTAACAAGAGCACTAATATGAGCACTAATATGTCATACACACGTATGCAACACCGGTTAATAAGCACAATATCGATAAAGTCTTGTATTGTACTCGCGTCTCACTTTTCTCCTGTCTATTGAAAGAAGTGAGCGCTGCGTAGCGAGGATCCAAGATGGCGGCTCCAGATTCTGCTGTTGAGACAAACTGGCCATCTGATTGGACGGCAAAACAACTTGGATAGCGTGATTGGCTGCTCAGAAGTTGAGACTGTTGAGACAGTTGAGACAGAGAAGAGTGTCTCCGGCTCCGCCACGGGGTTGCTTCTCCACAAAGCGCGACCAGTTTGTTGTAGTGAAATACTGTTGAGTGAGTATCGGTTCTTGGTATCGGCCATTGAAACCGATGCGAGTACGAGTATTTAACGCAGTATCGACCACCGATACCGATACCGGTATCGGTATCGGTGCATCCCTAGTTTAAATAAATACAAATCTTACAGACATACAGGATTTGTATACATTTTATTTCTGTGGTAAGAGGACTTGAAATGACTCGAAACTAAAATGGTAGGACTTTGGACTCGACTTGAGACTTGTTGGCTTTGACTTGTGACTCGACTCGGGACTTGCCTCATCTTTGACTCGACTTGACTTGGGACTCGAGGGCAAAGACTTGAGACTTACTTGTGACTTGCATAACAATGACTTTGTCCCACCTCTGGATTGAGCCATTGGTCAGACAATCTGTAGATGTTATCATGATGTACAGAAATATATACCAGAAGAATTCAACAGAAAAATGTTTTGCATTTGTTAAGCCTGGCTAATTAATGATGAATATGATGAAATACATTCACTTTTACAGCCACAAATCAACATCTCTTATTGAGTAAATTTAAAACAGTAAACACAAAAAAGCATTATGTTATTACAATACCATGCACTTTGTGGCTGTAATTGCATGTGGCATAAAGGTCAACAAAGGCTAGTTTCTTCAAAAACATTTTGGTATCTAAAACCCAAAATAATGAAGTCTATAACAAATGTTTGTTGACAACCATTTAAAAGAAATTAAAACAATAAAGATTGTGTTGCACGCTCTTACCTGTTGATTCCAACACCAACCTGCCATTGTCACCTACTGTCAGTGGTGTGCTGCAGATCTTCATCATATTCTGCAGGAATTTACTGTTTATTTTGTCATTGTGTAATTCAATGAGAACTCGTACAGTCTGTTTGAATTGGGCCTCCTTCATCTGGCAGCAGGAATATCGAAATGCTGCGAGCTCTCGATTAAATTGTTCTGCCACTGAGGAATTAATCTCTGAGCGTATGGAGGGGCAGATGTCATATCTGTCATTTGTTTTGGTTATTGGGTGGCATGCAGTGAACCTATCAGTTGTTTGGCCAGGTTGCTCTGGTGCACCTGGAGACCTGAGATTTTTAATCCACTCAAGGTCAACTTCAAGTGTTCTTTCCTTGGCTTCATCAATGTTGGTCTTTGACGGCCATCATGGGGTAGAAAGAATTTTTGTTGTGTCCTGTTATTGATATGACGAGAAACTTGTCCAGCCACATCTGAAATGTATACCGTCGGAAAACTTCTGAAGCTCAGAAGTCCATCGACATGGTCTCTTGCCGATTCTGCCCAGAACAGAAAGTTCACATAGTACACCACGCCATGTGTACATGCAAAGTGCAACACACCACCTGGAAAAGGAAGCAACATTTCAATAAAAAACATTGTATGAATTTACTCACATGGTTTTAAAAAACACATTTCCTCTTTATTTCTCACCTCCTGTTTTTTGCATTTTAACATAGAGCTTTGGGTATATCTCTTTGAAATTAAGCAGCTCCTCCAGTCTGTTGATGAGGTCAGTTATGGAACCCTCAGTCGTGACACCCAGTGCTGCACACGCATCTTGGAGGTCTTTCTTTTGTGGCTGAAATAGCCAATGCCGCTTTCAGTATACATTATAATGAAAGATATGCACAACTTCAATTATATTACATTGTGAACTTTATACACACCTTTTTTGACTCCAGAAGTGCAAGTATGATATCTTCATCCACCTTTTGGATAGAGACCTTGGTTTCTCCTGACCTTTTTTTCAAACCCTTTTTTAATTCCGTCTTTGGGAGTATTCTTCCCAGCCCGTGTGTGCTTTCCAATCCATGGTGCTAATGCTGAGTAGGTACGCAAGGGCCTGTACAGGTTTACTGTGGTACTTCCTCTTAGAAATGAAAGTACAGATACTTTTAAGTACTTTTGTTTTGTTTGGATATGTGCATTAACAACATTCTTAACTAACATGTTAACTTTTGTTATTACAATAACGGAAAGAATAAATAAATAATATGTATCAATGAGGCGCCGGGCGGGAGTGGGGATACTCACGAGTCCCCGGCTGAGCGCCGCCGTGTTGGAGTTTTCCCCGGAGAACGAGAGGGTCGCCTCCCTGCGCCTACGGGTTGCGGGGAGTAAGGCTCTGACTGTTGTTTGTGCTTATGCACCAAACAGCATTTCGGAGTATCCGGCCTTCTTGGAGTTGGTGGGAGGGGTCCTGGAAAGTGCGCCGCCTGCCGACTCCATAGTTCTCCTGGGAGACTTCAACGCTCACGTGGGCGACGACAGAGAAACCTGGCGGGGAGTGATTGGGAGGAACGGCTTGCCTGATCTGAACCCGAGTGGTGTTTCGTTGTTGGACTTCTGTGCTAGCCACAGTTTGTCCATAACAAACACCATGTTTGAACATAAGGTGGCTCATAAGTGTACCTGGTACCAGAGCACCTTAGGCCGGAGATCAATGATCGACTTCGTAATCGTATCATCTGATCTGCGGCCGTATGTTTTGGACACTCGGGTGAAGAGAGGAGCAGAGCTGTCAACTGATCACCACCTGGTGGTGAGTTGGATCAGATGGCGGGGGAGTCGGCCAGAAAGACCTGGCAAGCCCAAACGTGTAGTGAGGGTGAACTGGGAACGTCTGGCGGAGGATCCTGTCCGGGAGGTCTTCAACTCCCACCTCCGGAAGGACTTCTCACACATCCCGAGGGAGGTTGGGGACATGGAATCCGAGTGGATCATGTTCAAAGCCTCTATTGTGGACGCGGCCGCTAGGAGCTGTGGTCGGAAGGTCATCGGTGCCTGTCGTGGCGGCAACCCGAGAACCCGGTGGTGGACACCGGGGGTGAGGGAAGCCGTCAAGCTGAAGAAGGAGGCCTTTCGGGCTTGGTTGGCCCAGGGGTCTCCTGAAGCAGCTGACAGGTACAGACAGGCCAGAAGGACTGCAGCTGCGGTGGTCACGGATGCTAAAACTCGGGCATGGGAGGAGTTCGGGGAGGCCATGGAGAAGGACTTTCGGTTGGCCTCAAGGAGGTTCTGGCAAACCATCCGACGACTCAGGAAGGGAAAGCAGGGCCTTCCCCAGGCTGTTATCAGCGGGGGAGGGTTGCTGCTGACCCAGACAGAGGATATCGTCGGGCGGTGGAAGGAGCACTTTGAGGAACTCCTAAACCCGGTCAACATGTCCCCTGAACAGGGGGCAGCGCCTGAAGACTTGGGGTTGGATGAACCCATATCCCTGGCAGAGGCCACTAAGGTAGTCAAAAAGCTCCTTGGTGGCAAGGCGCCGGGGGTGGATGAAATCCGCCCTGAGATGCTGAAGGCGCTGGACTTTGTTGGGCTGTCTTGGCTGACACGCCTCTTCAATGTCGCATGGGGGTCGGGCACAGTGCCCATGGACTGGCAGACCGGGGTGGTGGTTCCCATCTTCAAGAAGGGGGACCGGAGAGTGTGCTCGAATTATCGGGGTATCACACTACTCAGCCTCCCGGGAAAAGCTTATGCCAGGGTGCTGGAACGGAGGCTCCGACCGTTTGTCGAACCTCGGATTCAAGAAGAACAGTGCGGGTTTCGTCCTGGTCGTGGAACAGTGGACCAGCTCTTTACCCTTGCAAGGATACTGGAGGGGTCCTGGGAGTTTGCCCAACCAGTCTACATGTGCTTTGTGGACTTGGAGAAGGCTTTCGACCGGGTCCCTCGGGGCTTTTTGTGGGGGGTGCTGCGGGAGTATGGTGTGCCGGACCCGTTGCAACGGGCCATCCGGTCTCTGTACGCCTGCAGTAGGAGCTGTGTTCGTATCCTCGGCAGTAAGTCAGATACGTTCCCGGTGGGTGTTGGCCTCCGCCAGGGCTGCCCTTTATCACCGGTCCTGTTCGTGACTTTCATGGACAGGATATCTAGGCGCAGCCGTGGGGCGGAGAATGTCAGGTTCGGGGATCTCAGGATAGCCTCTCTGCTGTTTGCAGATGATGTGGTCCTGTTTGCCTCCTCGGACCATGACCTCCAGCATTCACTGGGGCGTTTTGCAGCCGAGTGTGAAGCGGCGGGGATGAGAGTCAGCACCACGAAATCTGAGGCCATGGTGCTCTGCCGGAAACCGGTGGATTGCTCCCTCCGGGTGGGGACAGAGTGCCTACCACAAGCGAAGGAGTTCAAGTATCTCGGGGTCTTGTTCACGAGTGAGGGTAAAATGGAGCGGGAGATCGACAGGCGTATCGGTGCGGCTGCAGCAGTAAAACAGGCGTTGCACCGGGCCGTCTTGGTGAAGAAGGAGCTGAGCCGAAAGGCAAAGCTCTCAATTTACTGGTCGGTCTACGTCCCAACCCTCACCTATGGTCACGAGCTTTGGATCGTGTCCGAAAGAACGAGGTCGCGGATACAAGCGGCCGAAATGAGTTTCCTCCGTAGAGTGGCCGGGCTCAGCCTTAGAGATAGGGTGAGGAGCTCGGACATCAGGAGGGAGCTTGAAGTCGAGCCGCTACTCCTTCGTGTCGAAAGGAGTCAGCTGAGGTGGTTCGGGCATCTAATTAGGATGCCTCCAGGACGCCTCCCTTTAGAGGTTTTCCAGGCACGTCCATCTGGTAGGAGGCCCCGGGGAAGACCCAGGACACGCTGGAGGGATTATATCTCCCAGCTGGCCTGGGAACGCCTCGGGATCCCCCAGAATGAGCTGGTAGATGTTGCGGGTGAGAGAGAAGTCTGGGTCAGCCTGCTTGACCTGCTGCCTCCGCGACCCGACCCCGGATAAGCGGTGGAAAATGGATGGATGGATGGATGTATCAATGGAGCAGAGTACACCAATAGTACTAGACTAGATGTGATACCAGCATTAACAAAGATGACATACCTGATGTGAAGCCATGTCTTCTCAATGTCAATATTGAGGTCTGCGTCTGTCACAGTGTCCAGGTCTGGCCTCTTGAATGTCCCAACTGAGAATCAACATAGAGCTACAGTTATTTGAAAAATATTAAACCTATTTGCCTTTTTTACTTCTATGTCATACAATGTATTGAACAGGATAACTTGGTTAAATTACATCAACATCAAACTGTGCTATTGCTAAATTAGGTATATCAGAAGAGCTGCAAATTGTAAATCTATTCATGCACAATATAGAAACTTTTCTCATTTTGTGGGTGAGGGGGGATAAGAAACGTAAGATAAGCTCTCTCAGACATGGATTTGATCAATTTACCTGGCACATCGAAAGCAACTTTCCAGTTGGCATCAGCAATGACAACTGGAGGATTATGGCCACATTGGAGACAGGAGAACTTAAATTCAAAGTCCATCAGGGAAAGGAAGTGGTGGAAAGCCTTGCATACTGTCTGGTGGTGGTATGTGTTTCTATTAAAGAGGTTGATGGTGTCCAACATGCGTCCACATGCTGTCTTGTTCTGGAGAACAGAAGAAATAGCACATGGAGAGGATTTACTGCAAAACATGATATTTTGAACCAACACTCAGAACACAACATACACCAGATTGATCATGGATACTTCAGAGAAAATCATACACACAAAGTAAATGTTTCAAAAGAACACCTAACACAATACTATCATGTGTTATCTGTTAATTTATAAAAAAACTTACAGCCAAAGCAGAGAGCAGGAGTGCACATAGTGGAAGAGTGAGCAACACTCTGTCATTGAAATTGTGAAACCCAGATGTGTAGGAAACGGACATGATTTCCGCAGACAGGGCACTTCTTTATAGCAACAGAGACACCTTCAATTTGAAACAAAAGAACATTTTGTAACCCACGTTAGCAAGTTGGGGATTACGCAAACAGAAGACACCAATATTGTTTTCTTGTAAAATGTGATAATCTGTAATGTTATTATAAATAGTAATTACTCCTACATTAAATGTATTTACAAAGACAAAGATAGACATGTATGTATGTTGTGACATGTTCATACTCGAAGGGGTAAAGTAATGCATTAACAAGGTCAGGAATCCTGTTCATGTAATAGACAATGTAATTACCTTATTGAATGTAGGTGTATCCATAAACAGTAGCTTGTTTTGTTATTGTTTCTGTAGTTTCAGTTGTCAGACCTGGGGGTGTTGGTCCTGGGCAATATGGGCAATTGATCTCACTTGGGATGAAACATGTCGGTGGAGGCTTCTCTTTGGTGCGTAGTTCGATTGGGATGTTGTGTAATGGTGGTGTTCTCTTTGATTTTACCAAGTACTCAGTCATAACGCCAACCTTTTGGTCATTGAATATGTATGACATACATGGCACTTCTGTATCAAAAATCTCAGGTTCCATGTCTTTGATTTCTTCTGGGTGGGTATCACAGTTACTAAGATAATTGGGAGATTCTTGAAAGATCCACCATATGGCCACCATGTGATGGACACAGCGGTGTGATTGTCCCCTTTCCCTACAAGGACAATGCCACTGACCCCCCACAGAGTCAAAGCTGACTATGGTACGCTCAAAGCGACACCAATTGTCCTTTTTGTTGGTGAAGACAGAGAAAAATAACCATCTTTTTGAAAAGCCAACATGTCCATATAAAATGGGGTTAATGGTTTCTGTTTTCTTGTTGGTGGCTGCTGTGTGCAACTCCTTGCACCGCTCACTCCATTCAGTAGAGATAAGTCCCTTGTCCAACATTTCTTGTAGAGAAATATTTTTCACAGATGCTGGGGGTACATATGGATCTGCATATTTTGTTCTTTCCAGGTGAATGCACTCTTTTCCTGGATTTCCAGATGCTTTTGCTATATACATCAATTTCCGACACAGTGAAACTTCACAATCAATAACGGGTGTGCTGGTACATTTGATGACATGAATCGGGAGCAGAAGGCCTGACTCATGTTTTGGTGTGACATAGATGCCATGTTTAGGGTCAATGCACGTCATAGGTGTAGTCGGACGGTTGTGAACCTCACGGAAATGGCGTCTCAGATTTGAAGGAGATGTAAGAATTGCATTGCAATACACACATGGAAAAGGTTTGTCGGTCTGTGAAACCTTTTCATGTGGGATATCACCTGCTTTGTCTTCGTCAGCCTTTTTTTGAGCTTTTTCTAAAATAATAAAAGAAAGGATTTAGAGAACACATTATGTGACATTTATTTACTTATCTTTTCCTACATTTTATAAAACAAGAAAAAGCAACAATTTCGAAAGCAAATGTGTTTGCTTACATTGTCAAGTTGTGAAGTATTAAGGCAAAAATGGTCAAATACAGTAACCTGAGTAAAAGGGGGCAGGGATAATCGTAATAGTAGAAATAGAAGGTGCAACAAGTGAATGCATAGTAAAAGTTGGCTAGTATTAATGGTATACGTTTTATCAGTAATATTGCACTATATATATAACAAAAATGAGCGAGGGAAAGTTAGTGTGTGGCTGTTAATGATAGCAGTAAGGCATGATGGATGGATAGATGATGGTGCTAGACATAAATTAAAACATTACCTCTTTTCTTGTATGATTCAGTACCTGCAATTGATAGAAGAATTTGTCATCATTCCAATAAAATAAATATTTATAGTTACTTTATCACTTCAAGCCTTAAGCTATTCTTTAACATAATTCTCACCCTAATTCACACCCTAATATTAATAAATGCATATCTTCATAATGAAGTATTTTTACTTACTGATATAATGGGAATACATATATTTAACCTCGACTACATGTATACTTCTCGTTATGAGTTGCATAATTTGTAATACATTTACAACATATTCACAAAAGGAGAGTCAACTGTCCTCTGATTGTTATATGACATTTTGGTGCAACTAGAGGCATCAAATTTATTTACAGGTGATATTTCTACATCATTTTGTTTTCGGATATAAAAATTGAATGGGAGGCCAATGTTGTAATTCAGTACTTAATTCAGTACAGTAATGTATTTATGTCCAAACACAACCCTAAACATAGAACTAGTAATTCATATTCAAAGCCGAATAAGCAATATGTCACCAACAACATTCAAGAAACAAGAAACATTAAACATTCTCATCAATAACAACATCAGTTGTTGGCCTTATAAATACCTTTGAGTGGGACATATATACTAACCATGAACTTGTTGAAGATGCTTCCTGAAGCTTGTAGTTCGGGTAAACACTCTGTAGTTGCACAACGGACAATGATTGTGGGATCTATTGCTTTGATTTGTTTCCTGGCAAAAGCATGCCACCACCATTTTCTCTGTAGAAGATCATTTGATAGAATTAGGGATATATGTGACAATCAAATTTGCTTAAACTGATGTAAAAAACAAACGGGAGCATACAGTATTTTAATTTTGAAGTACCTGTGTCTCCATCGCGAAAATAGACAGCATCCCTTATATGTTTTTGATGTAGATGCGCTGCAGTAGCCTCTACTGGCAGGGTGCAAAATATACACTGCAGACCAACAAACTGAAGAACAGACTCAGTATCATTGAAGACCTGGTGTGAATCTGTAAGAGAATATATGTATTTATTCATTTAAAAAAAAGAAATGTCAACAAATATAAAGGATGAAAGAAAAGCCCCTGCTTCATTCTAAACAAAAGATTTGTAAGATATGCCTGAACCCAACGTGTGCAGTATACAGAGAGAATACCGACTATACTCTATATCATATTTACACAAAGCTTAGATGTAAACTTTCCACACAGTTTTAAGACTCATCTCTATTTCTTCAGTGTATATGCCTACCCCTAGGGAATGTTTTTTTAAACAAAATGAATTTAAGTTTGGTATCACTATAATCTTACTATATTAGTTTGATATACCTGGATGTTATTTAACATTACTAAAAATCTAAGAGGACATACAGAATATTTTAAATAACAAATTGAGGTGACTAGAGGCAGAGTGTAACATTAACCTATAGGAATGTAGGAGTAAAGTGCCCCTTCGTAGGAGTAAACATTTCCTTCATTAGTCTGAGGCACTGATACACTTATGTGAAATTAACATTCTCCTCCAGTTCACATCCAATAATTCGCAGTTAAATCATTTCCTCACCAATAGGTTTTCAATCATGAGTTTAGACAGGGACCGTGTGTGTACGACAAGCCTAGTTACAGTAAAACTCGTAATTCTTTAATTTACATGTTATTCACATTGTAGTCTACAGCGACAGTGTCAACGTGAAAACTGCTTCAATGGCTGATCGCATTCATGTTTTATTTGAGAGTAAGAGAGCCGGCCGCGAGTTGCATGATGGATACAAAATGGCGAGCAGATTGACCATTCGTAGTTTTCACCCGATTTCCACCTTACGTAAATTAGGTCCGTTTAGCAGTAAAATGGTCGCCAGGGTGACACCAGTTGTGTCACCAGTGTTGACAGTGGTGTCTTTCCATTTGTTGGCTCGATTTGGTGGATCTCCTGGACTATTATAGTATACTCATAGTCTATTATAATTATTACAATTATTCTCTACCACATTTAAAGTGTCTAAGAGTATTTAGAAAAGCGCTGAATAAAATTAAAATATTATTATTAATATTATTATTATTATCATTCACACTCATTTGGGTGATTTTTTTTGCTTGAAACATTAAATACATTTGTCGTCATTAAATCAGATGATACACATAATGGATTTGACAAGCTGTTTATTTGATGCCCTATGTAGTCACTGCTTCTTTGTAATTTGCTTGCATAGGATGCATATAGGCGTCCAATTTAAAACATGTAAATAACCTAACCACAATGAAGTTAAGGTAATTTGGAATTATTTTCGAAGTAGGCATAATTCTTAGTACTACCACATGAGGGAAAAGTCTCAAAGTCCACTAATTTTACCTGCCATGGTGGGCTCATTAAGAGCATGTTCAATCTATGCCCAGTAAACAGAAAACCTTTTCAAATTGTCTTTGACGTTTTCTTCAATATACATCAAATGATACTCAATTTAAAGGTTTTGAAATTCTTCTGACACTCTGCACCTATACTTCTCGACCTTCTCATACGATGTCAGGCATGCAGTGTCAACAAAAACAAAAGGGGCTCGTTAACGGCCTCATCTCACCTCTGGTCTTATAATTCCACCTGGGTGTAGGCAAGATGCCTATTTTTTGTCGGAGAAATAGTTTTTTTGGCCAAATGTTCGTTTTTGAATTAAGTAGATGTAATTATATATATATATATATATATTATCAGTTCGGCAACATTGTTTATTATACATATGTATGTGTGTGTGTATATATATATATATATATATATTGTAACGTCACGGGAGGCGACGCCACATTCAGCGGGGTTCTCAAGCAGTGCCAGGAGACCGGATTTGAACAAAACAAGGCTTTTATTAATAGTCCTGGGAAATTAATCAAAAACACAACAAAATTCTGTTCCTTCGGGAGCTTTCAATGTTCACCGGTAAGTATAATCCCCAGGGAAGTATATTCCAAAAGCATAGTCGCGCCGCCGTCTGGTCTTCTCCAGCGTCCAGCTGCGTGACGGGGTTTCCTCCCCTGTCAACAACCCAAAACCAACACCCAACACCCAACACATCACACCACCCCTGTCCCCGTGTGTCTCTTCCTTTTAAGCCTCCCGCTCATCAGCTCCTGACTCACTTCAGCTGCGTGGGCAGCTGGCCCTGGAGGGGTGTAGTTCCCGACCCTCCCAGCAGATGGAGCCACAGCTGTCTGGGCTTGCCGCCACCCCAGGGGGATGCAACGTCCCTCCAGGACACAGCCCCCCCCCCGTGACATCACACATCCCTCTCCTCGGGACCGACGTCCTCGTCGGGGACAACGCCGCGCAGCCGGCGTCCCGCCGAGAGAGGGCATCCGCACTGCCGTGGTGCTTGCCGGCCCTGTGGACAACAGAAAAGTTAAACGGTTGCAAGCTCCAACTACCTGGTCCCTAATGTCTCCCGGCCCCATTGGCCCCACACACGGGCCCGAGCCGCTGGCTCGGCCCCCTGTCTCCGGCCCCACCGGGTCCCGGCCCCCTGGCCCGTCAGCCGGTCCTGCTCGGCCCTCCGGAGCCGGCCCCGGAGCGTGTGGATCTCCCAGCGCAGCCAGTCCTCCTCCGCCTCCTCCCGGCGGATGATGAGCCCCGGCGGACCCGTGGGCCTCTGCCGCCTCGGCGGCTGGCCTTGGCCTTGGCCTTGCCGTGCCCAGACCTCCCTCCTGGTTGGCGGGCGTGGTGGCGTCCTCCAGGGCGCCTCCTCCGGGTTCAGGGCCTCCGCCCGCCCCCTACAGTACCGCTGGATGTGGCCCCTGAGTCCGCAGGTCCAACACCGTTTGAGGCACTGCCTCTGCTGATGTCCGCTTCGGCCGCACCCCCAGCACCTCCGCTCCGGTGCCTTCGGCGGTGTCCAGCGCTCCGGCCGGCCCCATCCGCCGTTCCCTGGCTCCGTCGCTCTCTCCGCCGGGCCCTGGTCTGGCTCCTCCGGCGCCGACCGCCGCCGTCGGCGTCGCGTCCGCCCCTCCTCCACCTGCTCGGAGTCCAGGTCCGCCTTCGCTGCCGTCTGTGCCGCCGTCACCGTCATCGCCGGAGCCGCCGCCGTCTGTCTGCCGACCGCAGTCAGCCCCTGGCGGTCGCTCGGCAGCTCCGTCGTCCGCCCCCCTGTTGGGTGGACCGCCGCCTCCGCCGTCATCGGAGCGGCCGCTCCCGCTGCCATCTCCGTCGGCGCCGCCGCTGGAGCTGTCTTCGTCGTGCCCCACGACGTCTGCGCCTCTGCCTCTGCCGTCATCGTCGCTGCCGCGCCCGCTGACGTCTGCGCCGCCGCCTCTGCCGTCATCGTCGCTGCCGCGCCCGCTGACGTCTGCGCCGCCGCCTCTGCCGTCATCGTCGCCGCGCCCGCTGACGTCTGCGCCGCCGCCTCTGCCGTCGTCGTCGCTGCCGCGCCCGCTGACGTCTGCGCCGCCGCCTCTGCCGTCGTCGTAGCCGCCGCGCCCGCTGACGTCTGCACCGACGCCTCCACCGTCGCTGGAGTCCGCGTCGTCGGAGCCGTTGACGTCTGCGCCGCCCGGGTCTTCTGGCGGCGGGCGTCCGTCTGGGTCGCCCCGACCCTCTGGCGCCTCACGTCCGTCTGGGTCGCTGCTTCTGCCGATTCTGGAGCCGCCGCTTCCAGCTCACCAGACGCCTGCAGCCAGCTGTCCAGCGTCTCAAGGCGGAGCCGCTCCCTCGCTGCCTGCTCCTCCAGCTGCTTGACCAGCGTCTCCACCGTGCTGGCGTACCCCTCGATCTGCGCCTCCAGCTGGCCCCGCTCGTCCTCCAGCTGCCGCAGCCGTGCGCTGTCGGCCAGCTCCCGTCCCTCTGGTGCCGTCGGGACCCGCACCGCCTGTGCCACCAGCCGTGCTTCCGGCGCCGCTCGCCGCACACCGTCGCCGGTCCACGCCGCGTACAGCGCCTCTAGCGCCGCACCCCCGGCATCTGGCTCCTCCAGCCGCTGCGTCTTCCCCACTGGCATCCCCCGTTGGGCGCCACTGTGGCAGGGTTCGATGTTGTGGGCCCCACGCAGCTCGTCGCAGAGGGCCTCCACGAAAGCGTAGCGTTTATGGCGCTTTGGCATCCTTTCCTCTCACGTAGAAGCCTATACCCACACCTATGCCTCTCCTCTTCCAGTTGGCGGGGAACCTACAGCCAACTTGGAACCCTGGGTGCTCAAACCGCCGGTTTTCTCCTCCGTCATGCACTATTCACGCTTGTATGCCCACATTCTCCACCATCTGTAACGTCACGGGAGGCGACGCCACATTCAGCGGGGTTCTCAAGCAGTGCCAGGAGACCGGATTTGAACAAAACAAGGCTTTTATTAATAGTCCTGGGAAATTAATCAAAAACACAACAAAATTCTGTTCCTTCGGGAGCTTTCAATGTTCACCGGTAAGTATAATCCCCAGGGAAGTATATTCCAAAAGCATAGTCGCGCCGCCGTCTGGTCTTCTCCAGCGTCCAGCTGCGTGACGGGGTTTCCTCCCCTGTCAACAACCCAAAACCAACACCCAACACCCAACACATCACACCACCCCTGTCCCCGTGTGTCTCTTCCTTTTAAGCCTCCCGCTCATCAGCTCCTGACTCACTTCAGCTGCGTGGGCAGCTGGCCCTGGAGGGGTGTAGTTCCCGACCCTCCCAGCAGATGGAGCCACAGCTGTCTGGGCTTGCCGCCACCCCAGGGGGATGCAACGTCCCTCCAGGACACAGCCCCCCCCCCGTGACATCACAATATATATATATATATATATATATATATATATATATATATATATATATACTTTTTTGTATGGGGGAGGGGGGGACATGCGCGCACTGCTTTAAGGCAAATGCACTCTTAAAAAAGATGTTTTATTTTTAGCACATCTCTTTTAAGAGTGTGGGGCTGTTTCCACACCGCAGACATTCGTATCAAATGGGTTAGACTACTGTTAAAAGCTCATTACGGAGCTATGTGGACTGGTCATCAACAGCAAACAGTAAAAAAAAAATAAAAATAAAAGTCTCTGTCATTTTTTACATTACATTACATTTCATTTAGCTGACGCTTTTATCCAAAACGACTTACAATAAGTGCATTCTACGGTTACAAACAAGTATCAGAACAACAAGAATCAAGAAGGTACAATTTCGTCCAAAAGTTCAACTACAAAGTGCTATCAGTAAGAGCCATTTCAGTGCTACTATAGTGCTACATCCTTTATTCAAGGTATAGTCGGAAAAGATGTGTTTTTAGTTTGCGACGGAAGATGTAGAGACTTTCTGCTGTTCTGATGTCAATGGGGAGCTCATTCCACCATCGAGGAGCCAGGACAGGGAACAGTCGAGACTTTGTTGAGTGTTTAGCTCGCAGTGACGGAGCTACAAGGCGATTGGCAGAAGCCGAGCGGAGCGCACGAGTTGGGGTGTAAGGTTTTACCATGTCCTGGATGTAGACTGGACCAGATCTGTTCGTAGCACGGTACGTTTTCTTGGCCCCGAGGTTCGTGTCCCAAATTAACCACGTCAATTGGCCCTGCATGCCCACCGTGTATTATGGTAGCAGGATAGAGTAGCGGACTTTGTGTTACATCAAAGTATGTGTCTTGTTATGACAATAGTAGCACACCATATAAAAACAAACAGTTTTTGATCATGGTTGTGTCGATGGGTCATGTCAAGGTTTTTCTTGTCTTATCCTGTCGTGTGGTATACAGTGTTGTTCTGTCACTAAGCATGTAAGATTAATTGAATACAAGTAGATTCAACATTGCTGATTTGATGCTATGGTGTAAGATAACTTTGGATGTGTGTTAAAGTCACTACACTATTGATTGTGGCTATACTACTACACGAATACACAGCAGGCTACATTATAATGTGTGTTATGTTATTGGCATCACACTATTACTATACAGCTATTAACAAGCTAAATGTGTGTTACCATATGTAGTGACCCGTTGCCTATCAATAAAAGATGCGTGCAATTAATGATGAAATGTCTAGTTTCCAAATAAAAGTAATGAATTCATTAGAATTATATATTTTCCCACATAAACATAAGACAGTGCACGTTCTCTGTCATAATCCATTTTTCTAAACCGTAAAGTTAAACGAAATTATAAAAAAATGTCTCTTACACTATAGAAAAGAGCTCTTTCAGCAAAAAAACCCATCTAAGGCTACAAAATGGAACGATTGCTTCCAGCACAAATAAGTTCCAAGAAAGAAAAGAACATGATGCAAAGTCATGAGGAACTCCAAAATAGTCAATATAGTATTAAAACATATTTTAAAACTTGACAGGATATTTATGATCTTGGAAATTCCTATTACGTTTATCTCATCACATGCCCTCTCAATGACCTGCAGGAATTTGCACTGATTATAGCAGTAGATAATTGCATACCACTGAAAACTATATTGTGTCTTTTGTGCAATTCACTTGTTCATTAAATATCCCATGTGATAAATATCCTGCAACAATAATTTAGCCGTTTCAAAATAAAACCCATAGGGTGAATTGGAGGCAAAGTTTGAGGTGAGTACACATTTTGTTGTGTGGCATTGGACATGTAAAGCTTAATAAACTATATTCCTCTGTATTGTATTCCCTCCACTAAAAAAGTATAGGCTAAGACTAAGCAAATAAAAAAAACACAACAGTGTATGTGTTACTTTGTGAATGTTTATATAAATATGTTATAAACGCACAAGACACAAAAATGTCTCTCAATGTTTTATTTTTTTATTTCACAAAACACTTAAGTATTGACAATGCATTTCATTTTAAGGTTCATGTTGAAACTCTATTCTACAGAGGTTGTATGTTTTGCCAACATCCATTGTTCATTTGGATTCAACTTTTTGTTTGTAAAGTCTGATAAAGTATGAAAGCTTATGCTCAACATATCAGTCCCTCATGTCTATTTTCTGAGGTGAACATGAAAATACTGGACTACTATGCACATGCTTCATTGGGTCGAGGACATGTATTACCATAAATAAAAGTAGTAGTAGGGTGATCCGGGTTATCCAATATGGACAATAACTTCTTCAGTGTCCTCCTCATCACCACTTGTTCAGGACAGATTGATGTACCAGGTCTTTAGGACCCTGGGGCTGATACCATCAGGTCCCTCAGCCTTGCCTTAGTGGAGTTTCTCCAGCTGTCTTCTCACCTGGCCAGTGGTCACAAGGAGGTGGGGGGGGGGGGGAGGTGTGTTGTGTGGAGGAGACAGAGGAGGGCTGTAAGCTAAACCTATTGAAGAAACAGTTTAGCTCGTTGGCCCTCTCCACGGAGCCCCCTGGTTATCTACCACCAACCTTGAAGCCAGTTATCTCCCACATCCCAGTCCACACCTCCCTCACGTTGTTCTGCTGGAGTTGGGCCTCCAGCCTCCTCTTGTAGGAGTCCTTGTCCTCCCTGAGCTTCACCTTCAGGTCGCGCTGAACTATCCTGAGCCTTCAGGTCACTGGTGATCCATGGTTTGAACAAGACAACATGCTCAGCTGACAGAATTAAACACAAGAAATTAAAAAGATGTTAGAAAAATGACACCACAGTCACATCAATAAAAAAGTGGTTTGATAAAATGTCAGTGGAAGTTGTGTTTTCAATTACTGAAAAAAAGATGAATAAAAAAGGAATGGCACACTCCTCTGACTAGTGGCAATCATCTGACAACTATTGGCACTTCTCTGACAAGTAGTGGCACCTTTCTGACTTCTGACTTTCAGAATCAGAACCATTTATTGCCATGTATGTTTACACATACAAGGAATTTGTCCTGGCGGGAAGGTGCATACATTTAACATTTAACAATACACATTTAACAGTGTTGGGAAAAAAAATGTTTTCTTTCTTCTATTTCTTCTATTATTGTATGACCTGTGACTTCTAGATGAACTTTCCCCCCCAAGGGTGTCTTATGTCCTGTATACTAAGCAAACCAACTAGATCTGCATTTCCATGACTGAAGTACTTATCATATGTTTGGGCTATGAAGGAGAGAGTCCACAGTCACCACAATCATGTGGGATAACAGCTGCTAAGGACAGAACATTATTGTTTGTACTAGGGATGCAACGATACCATTTTTTACAAACCGATACGAGTACGAGTATTTTTATTTGTGTACTTGCCGATACCGAGTACCAATACCGATACTTCTTAGATTTGGTCTCCATGAAAGTGCAATTAATTTGGAGGCAGATTTTATTTTATCCTCTGCAGATTATGTCAAGCCTATAGTACAACATTAACAGAAGGCTATCCCAAGCTTTAAACTTCTTGTGGAAGTCCCTCTAATGTCGGACCATAAAACGCCCCCGTGTCCGGGTTCATAATGTAAGCGATAATTTTAGGGATCGAGCAATTATATAGGAAGCTGTGTTCCAAGTTATGTTTCCGGTGCTTTTATTGTGGAGGGAGAAACGGAAAGGAAAAGAGGAGTGGAATTGTGAGATATACGTGTGTGAAGGAGATAAAAAAGTGGTTCAAGTTACCCTGCAGCGTGTTTTCATTTTATTATAATTACAAATCTAGACACACAACAGACACTCGGCTACAATAATATCATCCGTAGCCGCACAACAGCGTCTGAATGAGGCCGCTGCCAGCGCTACTTCTGGTGGACCAGCAACAGTTTGATTCAAACCGGCGGGACGGCAGTAATTTCCGTCACGTTCGGTGTGAACGCACCATTACTCTACACACCTCGCCGCAAGAGCCGCAAGAGAGCGACGAAAGAGCCGCATGCGGCTCTGGATCACGGGTTGCCGACCCCTGCCCTAGACGTTGAAGTCAGGTAGGACAACAAATCTTTTTCTCCACAAAGCGCGACCAGTTTGTTGTAGCGAAATACTGTTGAGTGGTATCGGTTCTTGGTATCGGCAATTGAAAACGAATACGAGTACGAGTATTTTAACGCAGTATCGGCCCAATACCCGATACCGGTATCGGTCGTATATCTGTATCTACTCCTCTCTTGCAACAGAATAAATGACCTGTTGACATGACCACCAAGACCCGGTATCGAGTGTAATTAATTTTTCTGACAAACAGTTAACGCAGTGCAATAAATGAGGATGAACGGATGAATTAATATTTACAATTGAAACAGTAGCATATCAAAATATCAAAAATAAGATAAAGTGCATAGAATGTGCGTGTGAAAGTGGCAAGTGTAATGTTAAAGTGTCAAGTGTAGGGATGCACCGATACCGATACCGGTATCGGTATCGGTGGTCGATACTGCGTTAAATACTCGTACTCGCATCGGTTTCAATGGCCGATACCAAGAACCGATACTCACTCAACAGTATTTCACTACAACAAACTGGTCGCGCTTTGTGGAGAAGCAACCCCGTGGCGGAGCCGGAGACACTCTTCTCTGTCTCAACTGTCTCAACAGTCTCAACTTCTGAGCAGCCAATCACGCTATCCAAGTTGTTTTGCCGTCCAATCAGATGGCCAGTTTGTCTCAACAGCAGAATCTGGAGCCGCCATCTTGGATCCTCGCTACGCAGCGCTCACTTCTTTCAATAGACAGGAGAAAAGTGAGACGCGAGTACAATACAAGACTTTATCGATATTGTGCTTATTAACCGGTGTTGCATACGTGTGTATGACATATTAGTGCTCATATTAGTGCTCTTGTTAGTGGCTGACAGCCCCGGAGTTACTTGTAATCAGTCCGTCCCAACGCGACGCAAATGTTTCGCGCGACCAGATTACATGTAAAGTCTATGCACAGACGCGTGTGGTTGCGACAGACGCAAATTTACGCCGGCGGCACGTTAGACGCGAGAGTTGAAATTTTCCATATTTAATACATCTATAATTGAGAAGCTCTGCGCGTCATCACCGCCGTCCTGCCGGTTTGAATAAAACGGCTGCTGATCCACCTGAAGTAGCGCTGGCAGCGGCCTCATTCAGACGCTGTTGTGCGGCTACGGATGATATTATTGTAGCCGAGTGTCTGTTGTGTGTCTATATTTGTAATTCTAATAAAATGAAAACACGCTGCAGGGTAACTTGAACCACTTTTTTATCTCCTTCACACACGTAGATCCCACAATTCCACTCTTTTCCTTTCCGTTTCTCCCTCCACAATAAAAGCACCGGAAACATAACTTGGAACACAGCTTCCTATATAATTGCTCGATCCTTAATATTATCGCTTACATTATGAACCCGGACACGGGGGCGTTTTATGGTCCGACATTAGAGGGACTTCCACAAGAAGTTTAAAGCTTGGGATAGCCTTCTGTTAATGTTGTACTATAGGCTTGACATAATCTGCAGAGGATAAAATAAAATCTGCCTCCAAATTAATTGCACTTTCATGGAGACCAAATCTAAGAAGTATCGGTATCGGTACTCGGTATCGGCAAGTACACAAATAAAAATATCGGTATCGTATCGGTTTGTAAAAAATGGTATCGTTGCATCCCTAGTCAAGTGTATTTAAGTATATGGGTGACAGAGTCAGTAGAGTCAGTGGGGGACCCGGGCTCTGTTGATGAGCCCGACTGCAGACGGGAAGAAACTGTTTTTGTGGCGTGAGGTCTTGGTCCTGATGGACCGCAGCCTCCTGTGGGAGGGACACGAACAGTTTGTGTCCAGGGTGAGAGGGATCAGCTACAATCTTCCTCGCCCGCTTCAGGGTCCTTGAAGCAAACAAGTCCTGGAGGGACAGCAGATTGCAGCCAATCACCCTCTCAGCAGAGCGAATGATGCGCTGCAGCCTGGCCTTGTCCTTGGCAGTGGCTGCAGTGTACCAGACGGTGATGGAGGAACAGAGGATGGACTCGATGATGGCAGTGTAGAAGTGCACCATCATTGTCTTTGGCAGGTTGAATTTCCTCAGCTGCCTCAGGAAGAACATCCTCTGCTGCGCCTTCTTGGAGATGGAGCTGATGTTTAGATCCCACTTGAGGTCCTGGGTAATGATGGAGCCCAGGAAGCGGAAGGACTCCACAGCTTTGACGGGGGAGTCACACAGGGTGAGAGGGGCTGGTGGGGCTGAGATCTTTCTGAAGTCCACAACCATCTCCACTGTCTTCAGAGCGTTGAGCTCCACGTTGTTTTGGCTGCACCAGGTCACCAGGTGGTCAGTCTCCCACCTGTAGGCGGACTCGTCCCCACCAGAGATGAGTCCAATGAGGGTGGTGTCATCCGCAAACTTCAGGAGCTTGACGGACTGGTGACTGGAGGTGCAGCTGTTGGTGTACAGGGAGAAGAGCAGTGGGGAAAGAACGCAGCCTTGGGGGGAACCGGTGCTGATGGACAGAGAGACTGAGACGTGTTTCCCCAGCCTCACGTGCTGCTTCCTGTCAGACAGGAAGTCTGTGATCCACTTGCAGGTGGAGTCGGGCACGTGCAGCTGGGAGAGCTTGTCCTGCAGCAGAGAGGGGATGATGGTGTTGAAGGCAGAGCTGAAGTCCACAAACAGGATCCTGGCGTAGGTTCCTGGGGTGTCCAGATGCTGGAGGATGGAGTGGAGGGCCATGTTGACTGCATCGTCCACAGACCTGTTGGCTCTGTAGGCGAACTCCAGGAGTGGGTCGGTGAGGGTTTTGAGGTGGGACAGGACCAGGTGCTCAAAGGACTTCATGACCACAGAGGTCAGAGCGACGGGCCTGTAGTCATTGAGTTCTGTGATCCTAGGTTTTTTGGGGACGGGGATGATGGTGGAGGCCTTGAAGCAGGCTGGTACATGGCATGTCTCCAGTGAGGTGTTGAAGATGTCTGTAAACACCGGGGACAGCTGATCAGCACAATGCTTCAGGGTGGAGGGGGAGACAGAGTCCGGGCCGGCTGCTTTGCGGGGGTTCTGCTTTTTAAAAAGCCTGTTAACGTCTCTCTCCTGAATAACGAGGGTTGTCACTGTGGAGGGGGTAGGGGGCGCTGTGAACGATGGTGCAGAGGCGTGAGCCCCTGATGGGCTGGGGGAGGGAGGGCTGGTGGTCTGTGGCTGGTTGATGGGGCTGTTGATGGGGCTGTGGGGGATGGCGTCAGGACTGTTCCATTGTCTTTCAAATCTGCCAGGCGGAGGTCGTTCATGGAGTGGGGGGTTTTGGGCTTGTAGTTGGTGATCTGTTTGAGCCCTCTCCAGACCGACGCAGAATCACTTGCTGAGAGCTAGTGTTGCAGTTTCTCAGAGTACAGTCGTTTAGCGTCCCTCACCGCCCTGCTAAACCTGTATTTTGATTCTGTGTACGTGTCCCCCACTCCCCAGTTGTGCGGTTAAGTGCCTGGTGGAAAATATATTCCAGTGTTTAGCTAAGACTCTGTCTCCTCAGACAGGAGGAGACACAGTGATTATGCATCACTGTGAAAAAGACTTTGTTTGTTTGTTGACGGTTTCCATAACAGTATGGTATGACATGGTAATATATATATATATATATATATTGTATTAAAAAAGGCGGGTACATGATACATATTAGGGTATATACGTGTAATATATTATGAAGGGAAATGTAGTGGTAGCAAAACAATATTCAATAAAGTTAAACAGTATTATACAGCAATATCTTATTGCATATTGTAAGTAAGTCTACAAAAAGAGACATACTATCTATCCATCTGTACACTTAGGCAATGACACAAGCAAAACCCGCAACTCCTCCATTCTATGATCATAAAACTGATTTACGGCAGCTGACCTGTTGCAACAACAGGTGTTGCCAGGAAATGTGGCTCCACCCACAGCTTCTCGGCGAGTGTCGTTCGCTTGCCTCACTTGAATGGCGATTGCCACTGAGGCACGCCAACCCGTCGCTGACTCGCCGCTGGGTCGTCGCTGTCCTGACGCCTGGCTGGCGACCGCCACACGCTCGCCACTTAGTCGTCGCTGCCAGTGATCGCACTCGCTTCCAACACTTCCCGATGGAGACGTGGACTCTGACTCTCCTGATGATGAGCCTTCACGGCGCGGCGGCAGGTGAGTGAACCCTTTGTTTCTCAAGTTTGAGACACATTTCATCAGCTGGAGGTTATCGGATGCTCTCGGGTGTTTAGTTCCAGGACTTCCTCGTGACGATGTGAAAAGTTATAAAGAGTCTCAAATGCTCTTCAAGCCCGCGTGAGTAAATCCCGCGTGCGTGCAGCGAGGAGCCTTGTTTCCTCGAGGGAGTGAGGAAGGACACAGTGCGTTGTTTCGCTCCCTCTGCTGCCTCTGTGACGTCATCACATCAGGAGCATAATACACTAATACACTAGATGTAAAGCTTTACACATAACTCGTGAGTTATCTTTGTTCCTCAGTCACGTCAGTGTGCGCTTCCAACACGGAATATAAAGTGTAGTTTTTCTCTAAATAGTTCATGTATGATGACGGAAGAGGAACATCATATTCCAGGGGAATGCAGGTGAAAAAAACCCGGAAAAGACAGAACGGAAGACACGCCACACAAACGGCTGTTCACAGCTTGCTGGGCATTTGCGAGGGAGTTAGCCAGCAAGGAACAACGAGCGGTGAACAGCTGTTCAGGTGGCCACCGGTCCTTTTCGGGTCAATAAATTAATGTGTTTACTTGAAAAAAAAAATACAGTGAAACCGCCAGAATCTTACAAAATACCGTGATGTGAATTTTTGGCCATACCGCCCAGCCCTACCACAGACAGGATTGGGTTTATCTTAAGCCTGAAGGACGAGCAGCTGGCTCGAGCACAGTCGAAAACTATTGTGCTTCCCATCCACACACACCTGTGCCCATTAACAGGCTCCCACCTATATGCCATCTGAAAGGTAATGTGCCAACCGGTGTTCAAATGCAGGAAGTGCATGTCACCCAGTGTTTCCCTCAAACAACCAAAAACCATTATGGCTCCAACACACCGGCCCCTAATTGTTAATGGCAGGAAGGCATAAACAATTCAATACATATTTATATATTGGAACCAATAAAGCCATAATAAAAATACAAAAAACCCAAAATCCCCCTATGGGTAAGAAGTCACTTATGTTAGCTTCTTTTATACTGTTTTTATCTGCCATATTTATATTTATACTGTAATTTATATTTAGATTCCACTGATAATATATTTATACCGTTCATTCTGTTCACCCCGCCATATCTGCCATATTTATACTTTTTATATAGTCTATATTTGCCACTGCCTGTTTATATCTTTTAACTACTTATATTTTTATATTTCATGTTTAATGCTGTTTGCACCGGGGATTAGAGGGAAACACTATTTCAATTCTCTGTATGTCCTGCACATATGGCATTTTTGATAATAAAGTTGACTTGACTTGTAGACAAGGTTTGGTCACTGGCCTGTCCAGTGTGCTAGTCTTAGTTAGTCCTTTCCGGTCTGGATACGTCTTTAGAACTCTTCCGAGCCATTACTATATCCTTGAAGGGAACTATTAATAACCCACCCCAATAGGGTTTTAATGGCATACGGTCCATTTCCATGGCTGTTGATTACTCTCCAAGGCTCAAGCATTTTGCAGGTGTTGGTACCTAACAACAACTCCACATCAGCATGAATTCTCGGAACACCAACACCATCCAAGTATGGCCACTTTGCCAAATCCTCCTCTTTGATGAGGTTATGGGTGCTTACTGGCATCCTTTTCTGGGTATAGACCTCTGGCAAATCATTCCCCGGTGAGACTTGAAATCTCCAAATCTGTCAATATGTAGCTGGAAACTGTTACTCCTGAACCCATGGTTCTTAAGTGGATTTGGGTTTTCCTTCCATTCAGATTAAGCCTCCTCATCAGATTTTCTGATCTCCCTTGTTGGATTTCACCTGTATTGGTACGATGGGTAGAATCCCATCACTGTTACCAGCCCCTGTATGACCATATGCGTGTAGTGAGACGTGCGCTACTCAATGATGGTTCCTTTGAGTTTCTTGAGTCGGTGTTGACTAATTTCTCTCTCTGGCGGATGTGAAGAACACTGGGATGGTTTAGGCTGCACACCTTGCAAGTCAAGCGCCTATCGCTATCCTTGCTCAAATGCCCAATGCAAAGGCAGCCGAAACAGATTCCATGTTTCTTAAGAAAGTTCATCTTGTCCCTGTGTGTCATCTCTTCCAATCGTGGACACATCTCCAGTGTGTGACCTCGAGAGCAACACAAACAAAGGCTGCTGTTTTTTGCAGATTAACTACTTTGTCCTGTATCATGATTTAGCCTTCTGGCTTCTTCAATAGTCGGGGTTGCAACGATAACAGAAGTTGCAAAGCTACTTCTTTTGAATCTTGGCTGCAGTTCTGATTCAATCTTGTTGATATTTTTGCTTACTGTATGCAGTTGTGTATTCTGAATGTCGCCAAAGATTGGGTCAGACACTATTTTGACTTCATGCTCGATGAATATGACAATATCAATGAACTGTGCCATGCGTTTGAGGTTTTCCAGTATCTCACGTGCAGAGACTCCATTTTTCTCTTAGCTTGTATGGAAGCTTTAGGATCACTGCTCTCATATTGTTGGCATATCCAGCTCTTTCATGTACTGTATGTCCTCCATTGTATTACAGCACTCGCGCAGAAAGAGGGCATAGGCTTGGAGAGATTTGACATCCTCAGTCTTCACGACAGGCCAGCAGAGGGCTTTCTCCATATATGCTGCAGTAACCTTGTGTTCATTCCCAAGTGTTCCTAGAGCAGATCCTTAGCTGTAGCATAGCCTGTGTCTGGAGCTATATGCTGACAGCTACGCACTAGCTCTTTTGGTTGTCCTCTTGTGTATTTATCCAAAAAAATACAGACAGTCTCCTCTGTTACTGGCTTTACTTTCCACACAGTGTTCAAAGGCTCTGATGAATGTTCTGTACTGCAGAGGATCCCCATCAAAAAAATGGAATTTCTCTCGGTGGGAGTGAATGAGAGGCTTGTTGTTGGATAAATAACGTTATTTCATTTTGCCTTTGCAGTAGGTTGTAGAGAGCTGATGTTTCATCACTTCCTTTATGAAAGCGTGGAGACTGAATGACACCTGGATTTGTTGGCTGCACACGAGGATGATCCGAGAGAGGTTTGAGTGATGCATTTTCCGGTTTCAGTTGACAGACCTTACTGTTGTCTTGTGTTGCATAACTATATGCATAATGTTGTTTTATAGGTGGTTGTTGTTGCAATTCCACATGTTGGTTGATATTCTTTGGCATGTCGGCTGAGAGTAGTAGAGAGTTCCTTTAACTTGGCTTCTTTTTCAAAGTATGATTCCATTCTATTTGATTGTGTATTTGACAAAGCTTGGTGATCAGAGGCCTTCAATACTGCTAATTTAGCACCAAAGGCGGCCATTTCTGTGTCAACCTCCAGTTTGTCTTTTCTCCTTCTCAGCAGCTCAGCTTGCTCCTCCAGCTCGTGCTTCTCCTTTAAGGCTGCAGCGCGAACTTCAAGTGCTGCTCTCTCTGCCTCTATCTGAATCCGTACAGATGAACATGATTTGCTGGTTCTTGAGCTGGTGTGACTTTTTCTGCTGGATTTCTCAATAGAAACATTTGTTTCCACATTGGAAATACTGTCAATGGGTTGTACTTCACTCTCATGATCATTATTTTCACCACGTTTGGACATGTCTGCATTACACAACCACCTATTCACAGCATCAGAAAATTCATGAACACTCAACATTTTGGCTTTGAACCAAATCTCATGTTTCTCCCTTTCTTCATGAGACAAGATTTGTGACAGAGATTGATGTTGTTCCTTTGCTTCATTGCAAAGAGTTGTGTATTCATCAAAAGTACATTGCACCTCTGTTTCATATTCTCTGTCATGCATCAAGTCTTGAATTGTCCTTTTAAGGTCAGAGGCTTTGTTTAGCTTGGCCTTCTGAGTTTTCTGTAGCATGTCCAGTTTGCCCATTGATGCTTCTTGTGTCAGTTTAATGGGACGTTTCCTGACAGATTGTGATTCACTTTCACCATTGGCCATGTTGGTATTTGACTGTTTCAGCCATGGTTAACTCCTTAACAATATAACCTTGATTTTGTACCTTTAGGCCTATATCAGAATCTATCATATAATAAACAATTAAAAATAAACCACCCATACAGCTCTTATAGGCCTAGAACCAATGCATTGCATTTATACACAAAATAGACGTGTGCATGGCCACGCTACATACCTCTGTTTATTCAGAGGGTCTATTGATCCAAATCGTACCTTGCGTCTGGTGGTGATGATCAGTTGTCTAATTATACTGTTTACTCAGTGCAAACACCACATCTGGCGATGACCAATCGCTCTGCGGCTGAATCACGCAACGTCGATCAGCTGTTAACTCCTGCAATGCGATCAGCGATGTTGACCAGCTGCTGAATCACGTGATGTCGGTCAGCCGTTGACTCCCGCGATGCAATCAGCGATGTCCATCAGCTGTCCAGTGAACGACGGTTCCAATAAAGCCTCAGTTTTTGACTTATTGTAGAGGCTCTAACCTTAACCCATTTAAAGTCTTAGAGCCACTAGGGGGCGAACGGGTAAACATGTTTGGACGCGTGTTTCTGCACAAACAAATCCACTCTCCATTCAGCGCTGTCTTTTCTGGTACATTTATTTGCACAGGATATTAGCACAGGATACCAACAGACAGGATTGGGCTGATCTTTACCTGAAGGACGAGCAGCTGGCTCAAGCATGGTTGAAAACTATTGTGCTTTCCATCCACACACCTGTGCCCATTAGCAGGCACCCATATGCCATCTGAAAGTTAATGTGCCACCCGGTGTTCAAATGCAGGAAGTGCATGTCACCCAGTGTTTCCCTCAAAAAACCAAACACCATTATGGCTCCAACAATTATTATTATTATTATTATTATTATTATAAATATGACGAACATGCATTCAGATGCAGAGGACAGCAGAGGATTCTGTATTTGATGGACAAAAGTCCCAGACACCTGACGGACACAGCCGGACACAACTTTATGTCATGAAGTAGAACATGTTTAATCTGCTGAATATATGAAATATCATATAAATCACAGTCAGCGTTCATGTTTTGGTTTAGAGGTTTGTGATTTCAGACTTCAAACTAATCTGATGATGACGAGTATAAAGTGCTGATGAGACAAAACGAGATGAAAACACATCTTTCTATCGATCTAACGATCTAAATATGTGACTCGTTTGATATTTTCATTTCAGAATAGAACGTTTGTGAGACAGAATCATCAGAGATATGAAAGTATACATTTTGTTAAGTTCAAACCTCGGGAGAGCGCGTGGAGAGAGTAGTCTAGGATATCGTTACTTATAATAAAAAGTATTTAATAAAAAGGATGATGATGATCAGAATATAGTTCTCGGCCGGGGGTGTCTCGCTTCAAGCAGTCCACAGGCCACTCTCAGCCATGCTGTAAGCAGTTAGCTGTCTGTGCTCTCCACGAGAAGGAACATTTCACCCCTTACAAATGTCCGCGCGAGTTGTTAAATACTCTCATTCGCTGAGCTTAAGGCCTCTCCATTGGTTAGTTTCCCAGCATGCAAGATAGCATAACAATAACATAGCATGTTAATGGCTAAACCCTTCACAGGGGCGGGATCCTATTCAGGTAAACAGTCCTACTTCCTGCTAGCTTTGTTACTTCTGGTATTTCCGCCATCCTGTGCTTTACGACCTATCACCACGTGTCTATGCCCTCCATCTTTAATTTATTCCATTCACACCTACGATTTCACAGTAACATAAAACCCACAGTGTCTTTCTACTATGCTACAATACACATCTTCATAACCTTAATTAATATTCCTATTAATTATTATTATTATTATCCTATTATTATCCTTCATAAGTATTGTAGTTTAAACATAGACATTCTTTATATTCTTGTGCAGGTTAGAATAACTATTACAACTCAACAATTTATTTCTGTGTTTGTTGAGTGCTGTTGTGGGTTTTTTCTCTATCTCCTATCTGACTGCTCGTGAGACACCACAGGCCACGCTACATACCTCTGTTTATTCAGAGGGTCTATTGATCCAAATCGTACCTTGCGTCTGGTGGTGATGATCAGTTGTCTAATTATACTGTTTACTCAGTGCAAACACCACATCTGGCGATGACCAATCGCTCTGCGGCTGAATCACGCAACGTCGATCAGCTGTTAACTCCTGCAATGCGATCAGCGATGTCGACCAGCTGCTGAATCACGTGATGTCGGTCAACGGCTGACCGACACAGTTTACAAATAAAACTGAATTGGGTCCGGAATATAGACAACATCCTCCTTGGACGTCTGTCTTTCCCAACTCCCGATGAACAAACGGACACATTATTTATACATAACAAACGTTTCAGGTTCAGCCCCCGTCGACCCCCTAATTTAATATTCCTCGTCACTCACTCTTCTCATGTATACCAGTTCAAGCCGGTGACTTTAAGGAATGTGGCTGCTATCGCTGACGTCTTCCACTAACCGTTGTTTTGTCTGAGCCCTCAAAGGCCCTGGTTTCTCTGGCACCTAAAGCTTTCTACCGGCTAATACTAGAACAGAACAAGGCCACTGCGACTATCTACACCCGACGTTCCCTTTTAATCAGTGACCTCACATTTAACTCCCTTGTCGGGCTGACTACTAACTGGATATTATGGGCCTGCTCTCCTGTCCATATGTCACGCCCACATGTGATCTTAAATGTGATCTAATGAGATAAATTGCAGTTGTACTGTTACGCATAAAACATGTTACGCATAAAACAATCTAAACACAATACTTAATATTACGCATTATTCTAAAACATTTTCCTTCAACAGTGCACAGCAGATGTTGTTCAGATGTCTTGAATGTGCTGCAGTTCGTTGTGATTCTGTGTGCAGAGATTTATTAAAGTGTGATATCAAAAGTAAAAACGATGACTTTCTGTTCCAGTGACTCACTCTCTGAAGTACTTCTACACTGCGTCCTCTGGACTCACAAACTTCCCAGAGTTTGTGACTGTTGGGCTGGTTGATGAACTTCAGATATCTCACTATGACAGCAACACCAGGAGAGCAGAACCCAAACAGGACTGGATGAGCAAAGTCACAGAAGAGGATCATCAGTACTGGAAGAGGGAGACTGAGATCAGTTTGGGCGCCCAGCAGGTCTTCAAAGTTAACATTGAAACAATAATGTGGCACCTCAACCAAACTGGAGGTTTGTTTATGATTCACACATTTTCTTTATATTGTTATCCTGTATTTTCGTAAACAGATGTCACACACACACAGACACACATGCGCGCACACACATGCAGACACACACACGCACACACACACAGACAGACACACACACACACACATACACACACACACACACACACACACAGATTACTGACCCTGAGACGACAGATGCTGCTGTACTCCACTGGTACAGTGTTTCTGTCCATCCCATAATAACCGGCAGAGAGCATTAACCCTTTATCTCCCCTCTACTGAAGCGTCCTCAGTGAGTTGCTCCATGAGAGCTCTGCTGCAGGAACCAGTTCATCTCAGAGGCTTTACAACACACAGCTGCTAGAGGAACATTACTGCCTGGTTTCTCAAAGTAGGGAGCGGAACCGTAAACGGGACGCAGGCTGCTTCTGCTGGGTCGTCCTCTGAGAGGAGGAGCAGCATGTTTAATAGAACTGAACACATGGAACCACAGCTTTCCTTTACTGTGCTGAGACACACACATCCCATAATATTACATATATATTTATATACAGAAGTACAGATGGTAAACATATACAGTGCTGAAACTATTTATTGATCTGATGTTGTATTTGTTTACAATCAGATAATAATTTAAGTCTTTAATTTAAGAAACATGTTGAACATTTTCTAGTTTTAGTTCTTTTCTCTGTTTTATATCGTTTCGTATTAAATATTGTTCAGTGATGTTCAGACTGAAGAAGAAGATTTCATCTCATCCTCTCAGAACTTGACAGGTTTATTTTTCTTTATTTTCTGACATTTTACAGTGAAAATAATTTATTGATTAATTTATAAATAGTCATTACATCATCAATAATGACAACAATCAGTTTTATCCATACATGTATATTAGAACTACAGATTAGATCAGATTACCTCCATGTGACCTTTATGCTACAATATTTAATTAAAGGTTTTATCAATAAACATTTCAAACATTCTCTAGTTCAGGTTTCTCTGTTTTATATTGTTATGAATAAAATAATGTTCAGACTAAAGAAGCAGTTTCCAGATTTCATCAGCCTCTGAATTTAATAAACGTTTTAACACTTCGGACATTTTACAATGTAAACTATTTATTTATTCATTGAAAAATAGAATTATTAATAACGAGAATAATGAATTTGAGCCATAAAGATGGAGTATAATACAGATTAGAGTAAATTATCTTTACTGTGGTGTTTTTATGCCATAATAAACATAGTTTTGAAACAACGAAGCGATTATTCAACATAAAATGAAACTTTGATAATCAGATTATCACTGAGGATGTTCTTTTCTCTGTTTTATATCATTTGTATATTAAATATTGATATATCAGTGTTGTTTGACATCAAACATGAGTGATAATATTAATACACAGCAGATGATAATAATAAAGAACCTACAATCTCTCTCTCTCTCTCTCTCTCTCTCTCTCTCTCAGGTGTCCACATTGTACAGAGGATGTACGGCTGTGAATGGGATGATGAGACCAATGAGGTCAAAGGTTATGAGCAGTTTGGTTTTGATGGAGAAGACTTCATATCATTTGACCTGGAGACAGGGACATGGATCACTCCAAAACCAGAGGATGTCTTCACCAAACTCAAGTGGGAACAAAACGAAGCTCTGATAGCAAAGGACAATAACTACTACACTCAGATCTGTCCTGAGTGGCTGAAGAAGTTTGTGAAGTACGGGAGCAGCTCTCTGATGAGAACAGGTAGAGTCACATGACCGGATGTCGCTTCATGGGCACGATGCTCATGAACCTTCTCTTGTTTGACCAACAGTCACATGACGTGTCCCCCTCATGCAGAGACCTACTGAGTCTCACATGTCTCCTCCCTCTGCCTCCTTCTCTCCTTCATCACATTTCCTCCCCCACACTCATCACCACTCCATCATCTCTCTCTCTCTTTGTCTCTGATCTGTTTCTGTCTCACTCTCTCTCTCTCTCTTCACTCTGTTTTTCTCTCACTCCCTGTCTTCCTCCCTTTTCTGATCCCTCTCACCTCTTCATCTGTCTTTTCATCCCCTTTGTCTCTCCCTTCTTTTCTCTCTCGGGCATTTTACTCAGGCATTTAAACTACATGACATCAAACATGAGTGATAATATTAATACACAGCAGATGATAATAATAAAGAACCTACAACCCCTCTCTCTCTCTGACTGACTGTGTGTGAGCTGAGAGCAGGTGGTGGTGGCGGAGCGTGTATTTAGTGTTTTTCTGGTTAATGTTATATTTTTCACATAGTTTATTAATCACAGGTTCACAGTAGTTTATAGTTTAGTGTTTGGGTATTTTGTGGGTTTATTATTTTCTTTTCTTTCTCACCGGCGTCTGCCGGTAGCGTGGCAGGCGCCATGGCTAGCGGGTGTTTCAAACACCTCACCCGCAAACACGGTGTAAAGGTGTGTGCCACGTTCCCCTGCAGCGTGGAGGACATCGGCCTCGCTGTGGGGGAAAAGGTCGGCCACAGCGGCGTCGTGTCGGCCGCGCGTATGAACAGTGCCGTGGTTGTTTTCCTGGACCGGGTGGAGAAGGTGAACTCGGTGGTCGAGACAGGCATCACCGTTAACAGCTGTTTCGTGCAGGTACTGCCTTTATGCCAACCCGCCACCAAGGTAGGCCTCTCGAACGTCCCCCCCTTCATCACCGATGAGTTCCTCAGCAGAGAGCTGTCCAGACACGGGAAGGTGGCGTCCCCGATCCGCAGGATGTTGTCTGGGTGTAAGTCTCCATTGCTGAAGCACGTGGTGTCCCATCGCAGGCAGCTGTATATGATACTGAACAACCGGAACGAGGAGCTCAACCTCCGTTTCATTGTTAAAGTAGATGATTATGACTACACCATATACGCCACTTCAGCGGGCATGAAGTGCTTCGGTTGTGGAGAGGAGGGACACTCGGTGAGGGCCTGTCCGAAGCGGAGCGAGCCGGCTCGCCCGGCCCGGGAGCGGCTGCTGGCGCGGGGGCCCCCGCCGCTCCACCGGTACCGGAGCGGCGGAGGGCTTCCGCCTGGGGGGCCGCTGCCGCCGCGGAGGTGGCCGCCCCCATCGTGCGGCCGATCGCGGCTCCGCGGAGCTCTCCGCGGAGACCCGCCGCTGTGGCCGAACCAACGCACGGGGTGAGTTCAGTTGATGCACCGGGGGTGGAGGTAGCTACAGGTGAAAAGGGGGGTTTGGGTGAGGGTATTGTGCGTAAAGAAGGGGTGGTGGGTGAGGAGGTTGTTCTGGGAGGGGAGGGTGTTCTGGGTGGGGTGGGAGAGAAGGAGGTGGGGGGTGGTGTGAGCGGTGTGTGTGGGATGCAGGTGGAGGAGAAGGCAGGTGAGGGGGTCGCGGAGGAGAAGGCAGGTGAGGGGGTCGCGGTGGAGAAGGCAGGTGAGGCGGGCATGGAGGAGAAGGCAGGTGAGGGGGGCATGGAGGAGAAGGCAGGTGAAGCAGGTGGGGAAAAGGGGCAAGTAAGAGACGGGGGGAGCGCAGTGCGCTGTGGAGTGAACAGGTGGAGTAGGCGGAGATGGAGGAAATAAACATGGTAAAAACAAAAAGTATAATAAAGCGTAGGAGGTCGAGCAGGGCGGTGGCGATGGATGTGGGTGTGACTGATGAGAGTGCGAATGATGAGTGTGTGTCTGATAGTAGTGATGTTCCGGTTTTTAGCAGTAGTCAAAAAAAAAAATGTTTACATCAGAAAAATTAAAATCGTTTTTAGCACAGACAAAGAACCAGCATGGGGTAAAGGTGGGTGAGCACTTCCCAGACCTAGGTCTTTTTATTGCCTCGGCCAGACTCCACATGAGCCAGAGGGAGGAGTCTGGCCTCACAGACCAGGAGGCTTTTAGACTGAAGAAACTTGTGCTTAAGGCAAAGCGTCAGCTGAGCAGTGATGGAAAGGGCAGCTTGGGATATTTTATCTAAGTTACTGTTTTATTGGTTGGTTTTTACTTTAATTTTATCCACCATGGATGTTTTTAAAGTGGGCCTGTCCAATGTTAATGGTGCCAGAGACGTCCGGAAGAGAACGTCTATCTATGAAACATCTAAAATGAAAAAGATAGACGTTCTCTTCCTACAGGAGACACACAGTGATTTTAACAATGAGTCTGACTGGAGGAGGGAGTGTGAAGGGGAAGTCATTTTAAGCCACAACACCTCCCTTAGCGCAGGAGTGGGCTTCCTCTACTCACGGGCTTTTAAACCCAACGCACTGGAGGTCCAGCATTTTATCGAGGGGAGGCTTCTTTTAGTCAAAGCTCGGTTCGACAAATTTTCTGCTGTTTATTCTCCAACGTCCGTTTACTCAAAGTGAATGAGGTTTTAAATGGTTGCTCCACGGAGGATTTTTTATTCTTGGGGGGGGATTTTAACTGCACAGAGGATGCAATTTTAGATCGTAATCACGCAGAGCCTCATCCAGCCTCTCAGCACGCCTTGAAGCAGCTGGTCCGCTCTCACGGCCTGGTGGACGTGTGGAGGAGGATGCACCCAGCCTCCAGACAGTACACCTGGTCCCACCTCAGAGAGAGCAGGGTCTCCTCAGCGAGGTTAGATCGTATTTATTGTTTTAAGCATCATTTTAGCAGTTTTAAGAGTTGTGTTATTATGCCTACTGGTTTTAGTGATCATTCTCTGGTTTTAGCTCATGTTCTTATCAGGAACATTTTACCCAGAAGTGCTTATTGGCATATTAATTCTTTTTTAACATTTGATAAGAGTTTTAGAGAGGTTATTTATTTTTGGGGTGCTTTTAGACAGAGGAAGGGCGATTTTAGCAGTCTTAAGCAGTGGTGGGACCATGGTAAGACACAAATAAGACTACTGTGTCAACAGCACACTTTAAATGTCACACGTGATAGCACCAGATCTATGAAAGATCTAGAGACCGAGACAGTGGAATTAGAACATTTAAGCGAGTCCACAGGAGATCGAGGTTATATTGAAAACCTCAAAGAGAAAAAGAGGGCTTTAGCCGACCTGCTGGATAGTAAGGTGCAGGGCGCCCTGGTCAGGTCCCGGTTCCTGAACATCACAGAGATGGATGCTCCCTCTAGCTATTTCTTCAGTCTGGAGAAAAAGAACGGGCAGGGGAAAGTAATCCACGCACTGCTGTCTGACACAGGGCAGGAACTGACGGAACCAAGCCAGATACGGGGGTGAGCTGTGAGCTTTTATCAAAAATTGTACTCCACCGAGTACCAGGAAGAGCCAGCTCTCCTGGAGGAGTTCTGTGGGGGGCTGCCCCAGGTCTCTGAAGAGGCCAACTCACAGCTCCAAGGCCCCCTCCAGATGCAGGAGCTGCTGGCCGCCCTGCAACGCATGCAGAGGCGGCGGGCTCCTGGCATCGATGGCCTTACGGTCGAATTTTATAAGGCCTACTGGGACATCCTCGCAGAGGATGTCTCGGAGGTTTTTAATGAGTGTCTGGCCTCTGGTTCCATGCCAGTGTCCTGCAGGAGGGCAGTCCTCACATTGCTGCCCAAAAAAGGAAACTTGCAGGACATCAAGAACTGGCGCCCTGTGTCACTGCTCTGTGTGGATTACAAACTCCTGTCCAAAGTAAGGCAAGGCAAGTTTATTTGTATAGCACATTTCAACACAAGGCGATTCAAAGTGCTTCACATACAACCATTAAGAACAATTAAGAACATTCATTAAAACAATAAAAAAAACTGTTAAAAAGCAAAAATAGATAGATATAGAATTGAATAAAAGTTGCAGTGCAGTTTAAGATATAAAATGCAGTAGTAAGATGCAGAATCTGGTTTAATTAAAGGCAACAGCAAACAGAAAGGTCTTCAGTCTGGATTTAAAGAGGCTGAGGGTCTCAGAAGACCTGCAGCTCTCTGGGACCTTGATCCAGATGTGTGGAGCAGAAAAGCTGAACGCTGCCTCTCCGTGTTTAGTTCTGACTCTTGGAACAGAAAGTAGACCCGTCCCAGACGACCTGAGGGGTCGGGATGGTTCGTAAGGTAGCAGCAGATCACTAATGTATTTAGGCCCTAAACCATTCAGTGCTTTATAAACCAGCAGCAGGATTTTAAAGTCAATTCTTTGTTGGACAGGAAGCCAGTGCAAAGACCTCAGAACTGGAGTGATGTGATCCACTCTCCTGGTCTTAGTGAGGACTCGAGCTGCAGCATTCTGAATCAGCTGCAGCTCTCTGATTGACTTTTTACTGAGACCTGTGAACACACTGTTACAGTAGTCAAGTCTACTGAAGATAAATGCATGGACAAGTTTCTACAAATCCTGTTGAGACATAAGTCCTCTAACCCTTGAGGTGATAGTAGGCTGATTTTGTAACTGTCTTGATATGGCTGTTCAGGTTGAGGTCTGAATCCATAACTACTCCTAGATTTCTGGCTTGGTTTGAGGTTTTTAACGTCAGTGATTGTAGCTCAGCGCTCACTTTCAATCGTTCGTCCTTGGAACCAAAAACAAGTACTTCTGTTTTATCTTTATTTAATTGAAGAAAATTCTGGCACATCCAGTTGTTGATTTCTTCAATACATTTAGCCAGCACTGGTATGGGATTATAGTCCCCTGGTGATATAGTTATGTAGATTTGTGTGTCGTCTGCATAGTTATGATAACACACTTTGTTGTTTTTCATAATCTGAGCCAGTGGAAGCATGTAGATATTGAACAGAAGAGGCCCCAGTATTGAACCTTGGGGAACACCACATGTCATACCAGTCAGCTCTGACGTGTAATTAGCTACCAACACAAAGTATTGTCGGTCCTTCAAGTAAGAGTCAAACCAGTTAAGTGCTGCGCCAGAGAGTCCTACCCAGACTTTCAGTCTGTCTAGTAGTATGTTGTGATCGACTGTGTCGAATGCAGCACTGAGATCCAGTAATACTAAGACTGAAGTTCTGCCTCTGTCTGTGTTTAAGTGGATGTCGTTGAAAACCTTAACAAGAGCAGTTTCAGTACTGTGATGCTGACGAAAGCCGGACTGGAAGACATCAAAACAGTTATTTTCGGCCAAGAAGCTATTTAGCTGTTGATAAACCACTTTTTCCATTATTTTACTTAAAAAGGGGAGGTTTGATATTGGCCTATAATTTTTCATTATTTCGGGGTCTAAACTAGCCTTCTTTAGGAGTGGTTTAATAACTGCAGTTTTTAGGGCTTGTGGGAAGACACCTGAGAGAAGGGATGTGTTTACAATTTGTAAAAGTCAGTGATCATGCAGTGTGAAATATTTTTGAAAAAGTGTGTTGGTAGAATATCTAAGCAGCATGAGGATGTTTTCAGATGTTGTATAATATCTTCTAAGCTTCTTTCTATCTTCTAAGTATTGGCCTCCAGGCTGGGAAAAGTTATGGAGCAGGTCATCCACCGGGACCAGACCTACTGCGTCCCCGACAGGTCCATGGTGGACAACGTCCACCTAATTTGAGATGTTTTGGATGTCTCTAGTTCATTAGGTGTAGACGCTGGTTTGATTTCTCTGGACCAGGAAAAGGCTTTTGACCGCGTTGAGCACAGCTTCTTGTGGAGCGTGATGGAGAAGTTTGGGTTCAGTGCGGGCTTCATAGCTAAGATCAAGGTGCTGTACAGGGATGTTGAGAGTGTGCTGAAAATCAACGGCAGTCTGAGTGCTCCTTTTAGAGTGTGTAGAGGGGTCCGGCAGGGCTGTGCTCTGTCTGGGATGCTCTACGCTCTCTCCCTTGAACCTCTCCTCCACAAGATACGTTCCAGCACACAGGGTTTGTTTTATCCGGGTTTTAATAAAGAAATTATTTTATCTGCTTATGCAGACGATATTATATTTTTTATTAAAAACCAAAGTGAGGTCAACATTTTAGCAGGTATTATACAGGATTTTAGCTCAGCATCGGCAGCGAGGGTCAACTGGGGAAAGAGTGAAGCCCTCGCTGTCGGTGAGTGGCGCGGCGGTCTCCCAGTTCTCCCCCAAAACCTGGAGTGGAAGAGAGGAGGTTTAAAGTATCTAGGGGTGTTTTTGGGAGCACACCATATAGTGAAGAAGAACTGGGAGACCGTCACAGAAAAGGTTGAAGAGAAACAAAAGAAATGGAAATGGCTGCTCCCCCAGATGTCGCTTAGAGGGAGAGTGCTGGTTTTAAATAACTTGGTAGCATCCCAGTTGTGGCACCGGTTAGCCTGTGTGGACCCCCCCTTAGGCCTACTTGCAGAAATCCAGAGGAAGATGGTGGACTTCCTCTGGGGGGGTCTGCACTGGGTGCCACAGGGGGTGCTGTTTTTAGCCAGGGAGGAGGGGGGACAGGGCCTTGTCCACCTGGCCAGCCGGACTGCCACTTTTAGACTACAGTTTATTCAAAGGTACCTCACAGGCCCGGCAGATCTGGTGTGGAGAGATGTGGCCAGCAGCATCCTGAGGCGTGCCAATAACCTGGGGTTGGATGATGCTCTGTTTTTAACTGATCCTAAAGTTTTAAAATTAACTATGTTGCCTCCTTTTTATCAGGGTGTCTTTAAGTCATGGGCCCTTTTTAACCACAAAAGGTGCCCGGAAGCCAACTCTCTGCACTGGTTGTTGAGAGAACAACCAGGAGGTCATCCTGTGTGGGTGTGGACTGCTTAGACGGTAAGCGTATTGAATCACTTCCGGTTGACACTGTGTGTAGTTGATAACTTATTTGTCTCAGCTCCAGCTAAATTGTGTGAACATCTCTAGAGTTCGCACAACTGCTGAACATCTCTAGAGTTTAAAACACTCGACTCTCTTCTTTTATCGACTCATTGCTTAAATCATATTTTCACATCGTTAGTTCAGCTAACGCTAGCTACCCTGCTTTAGCTTGGCTGCTGGCAATGTCTTCTTCTCCACTTTCTACTCTTTCTTGCTCAGTGTGTCGCATGTTTAGCTATTCGCCTGCCTCCTTTAATGATAGCGGTACATGTAATAAGTGTAGTTTATTTGCTAGGTTGGAGGCAGGTCTTAGTGGGTTAGATACACGGCTCCGCACCATCGAAGCTCAGATTTTAGCTACATTAGCCAGCCCCCCCTCCCTAGTCGGTGCGGACCAACTAGCTTTAGCCTCTGTTAGCTTGAGCCGTTCCCCGGCAGCCCCCGAGCAGCCGGGACGCTGGGTGACTGAACGAAGGAAGCAGAGGTCCAGGCGGCCCTCTGGACACCGGCGGCCGCTTCGCGTTTCTGACCGGTTCTCCCCGCTCAGCGATACACTCGCTGAGAAACCAACCTTGGTTATCGGCAGCTCCGTGGTCAGGGGCGTGAAGGTGGCAAAGCCGGGGACCACGGTCAAATGTATTTCTGGGGCCAGGGCGGGCGACGTTGAGTCTTATTTAAAGCTGCTGGGTAAGAATAAACATAAATACAGTAAGATTGTAATACACGTCGGTGGTAATGACTCCCGACTTCGCCACTCGGAGGTCACTAAAATCAATGTGGAATCGGTGTGTGCTTACGCCAAAACAATCTCTGACTCCGTGGTTTTCTCTGGCCCTCTCCCAAATGCAGTCACTGATGAGATGTATAGCCGCATGTCATCGCTCCACCGTTGGTTGTCAAGGTGGTGCCCGGCAAACGATGTGGGCTTCGTGGATAACTGGCAGACATTCTGGGAGAACCCTGGTCTGATCAGGAGAGACGGCATTCATCCCACTCTGGATGGAGCACGTCTCCTTTCGGCAAATATGGCCAAGTTTATTGGTCAACTTTGTCCATGACTATTTAGAATTCAGACAAGGATGCAGAGTTGTAGTCTTACACCCTTCTCTGCATTTCCTTTAGGGCAGTTGCCCACCTTATACTCTATAGAGACTGTGTCTGTTCCACGACCACTTTTTAATGTAAAAGTAACTAATAGGGGTGTTATAGAACATAACCTTATAAAGGTTAACACCACCATTGCAACAGTGCAACATGGTAGGAGGATTAAATGTGGACTCCTGAATGTTAGGTCTCTGTCTTCAAAAGCTGTTTTAGTAAATGAGTTAATATCAGACGGTCACATTGACGTATTCTGTCTGACTGAGACCTGGCTGAGACCTGGGGAATATGTTAGCCTGAATGAATCAACTCCTCAAGGTCATTTAAATACTCACATTCCTCGAGGCACCGGTCGAGGTGGTGGAGTAGCTGCCATATTTGACTCGGGCCTGTTAATGGGCCCTAAGCCTGGTTTGAACTGCAGCTCGTTTGAGAGCCTTGTTTTGAGTCTTTCACATCCGAGCTGTAAAACGGCGCAGCCAACTCTGTTTGCTGTAGTATACCGGGCACCTGGTCCGTATTCACAGTTTCTATCTGACTTTTCTGAGTTTTTGACAAGTTTGGTCCTTAAGACTGACAAAGTTATTATTGTAGGTGACTTTAATATTCATGTGGATGTTAGCAATGATAGCCTTAGTATTGTATTTATGTCACTGTTGGATTCGATTGGCTTCTGTCAAAGAGTACATAGGCCGACTCACTGCTTTAGCCACACCCTCGACCTTGTTCTTACATATGGTGTTGATGTAGAGCATTTGGTGGTTTTTCCGCAGAACCCTGTTTTGTCGGACCATTGTCTTATAACTTTTGAGTTTGTGCTGCCGGTGTGTGTGCTCTCTGACAGAAGTTTTTACACCAGAGGTATAACTGATGTTGTTATTGATGAATATAAGAAAGTGATTCCTTTTGTATTTAATTCATTACCATGCCTCAATATAATAAATAACTCTGTTGCTAACTGCAGTCCATCCCAGATTGATCATTTAGTTGATAGTGCTACAAGCTCACTGAAAACGACACTGGACTCGATAGCCCCTCTAAAGAAGACGATCATCAAACAAAGAAGGCTCGCTCCATGGTATAGCCCTCAGACCCGCATACTGAAGCAAGCATCACGGAAGCTGGAAGGTTTATGGCGTTCCAACAAGCTAGAGGAATCCTGGTTAGTCTGGCGGGACAGTCAGACAACCTACAAGAGGGCCCTCCGTAATGCCAGAGGAGCCTACTATTCATCAGTAATAGAGAGGAACAAGAACAACCCCAGGTTTCTGTTCAGTACTGTGGCCAGGCTAACGGAGAGTCACAGCTCTGTGAAGCCGTGTATTCCTACGGACCTCAGCAGTGATGACTTCATGACCTTCTTCAATGACAAGATTCTGGCCATCAGAGGCAGGATTGGCGATCTCCTGCCCCCAGCTACTGGCTGTTTATCCTCAAGTGGACTGGCCTCGGCGGCGGCGGCGGCTGTGGGCCCTGATGTGTGTTTGGATGGCTTTCTCCCCATAAGCCTGGACCAACTGTCTTCAACCGTTTCGGCTTCCAAATCGTCTACCTGTCTCCTGGACCCCATCCCAACGACATTGCTGAAGGAGGTGTTGCCTTTGGTTAGCACCTCTTTGCTGGATATTATTAACGGTTCTTTACTAACTGGTTATGTGCCACAGTCGTTCAAAATGGCTGTAATTAAACCTCTACTCAAGAAGCCAACTCTCGATCCAGAAGTGTTGGCTAACTATAGACCTATCTCTAACCTGCCCTTCCTGTCTAAAATTCTGGAGAAAGTAGTTACAAATCAGTTATGTGACTTTTTAGATAGCAATAGTTTATTTGAGGACTTTCAGTCCGGATTTAGAAAGCACCATAGCACAGAGACAGCTTTAGTGACAATTACGAACGACCTTTTAGTTGCATCAGATAGGGGACTTGTAACCGTTTTAGTTCTGTTAGACCTTAGTGCTGCATTCGACACCATTGACCATGACATTTTATTAGAAAGGCTAGAACAGTTGATTGGTATTAGGGGTACAGCACTAAGCTGGTTTGGATCGTATCTATCAGATCGATCTCAGTTTGTATATGTAAATGATGTGGCCTCGGTGAGCACGGGTGTTAAAAATGGGGTACCACAGGGCTCCGTCCTTGGTCCAATTTTGTTCACCCTTTATATGCTTCCGTTAGGCAATATTATCAGGAAACACTCAATAAAATTTCATTTCTACGCCGATGATACCCAGCTATATATATCGATCAAGCCAGATGAAACCAGCCAGGTGGCTAAACTTCAAGCATGTCTTAAAGACATACAAACCTGGATGACCTGCAACTTCCTGATGCTGAACTCGGACAAGACTGAGGTTATTTTGCTTGGCCCAGAGCCACTGAGAAATCAATTATCTAATGATATTGTTTCTCTTGATGGCATTGCACTGGCGTCAACCACCACCGTGAGGAACCTGGGAGTTGTCTTTGACCAAGACTTGTCCTTCGGTTCCCACGTGAAACAGATCTCAAGGACTGCCTTTTTCCACCTACGCAACATCGCAAAGATCCGGCACATCCTGTCTCGAAGGGATGCAGAAACATTGATCCACGCATTTGTTACCTCAAGACTGGACTACTGTAACTCTGTATTATCGGGCTGCTCTGCTGGGTCTCTCAGGTCTCTACAGTTGATACAGAATGCTGCAGCTCGTGTGCTAGCGAGAGCTAAGAGGAGAGATCACATTACTCCTGTATTGGTTGATCTCCACTGGCTTCCTGTAAGACAGAGAATTGCATTTAAAGTCCTTCTTCTTACATATAAAGCCTTAATTGGTAATGCACCATCATATCTTAGGGAGCTTATAGCACCATATTGTCCCACCAGAGAGCTGCGCTCAATGAATGCGGGGCTACTTGTGGTTCCTAGAGTCTTAAAAAGTAGGATGGGGGCCAGAGCCTTCAGTTATCAAGCTCCCTTTCTGTGGAACCAGCTTCCGCTTTCGGTTCGGGGAGCAGACACAGTCAACTCATTTAAGAGAAGACTTAAGACTTTTCTCTTTGACAGTACGTATGGTTAGGGCTGGCTCAGCGGACCTAGGGTCCAGCACCTAGATATGCTGCCATAGGCTTAGACTGCTGGGGAACATTTTAGGATACAATGAGCTCCTCTCTCCTGGCCTCTCTCTCTCCTCCTCTTCCCTTCCTCAGGTGCTCCTGGGGTGCTCCTATGGACTTATGTTTCCGGGGAGCGCCTTGGGGAAACACCGAGGGATTTATATCTTCTTCTCCCTCTCATTTTTCTCCTCTCTATACTTCTAGATAAATTAATGAATGTCTCTTTAATGCTCATTACTAACTCTACTTCCTCTCGGGAGCCTCTGTGCTTCCTCTCCTCAAGCGTCCATGGATCGTGGCTGTCTGAAGCCGGTCCTGTTCCCTTCCATGGCGGCCCTGCTGATGCCCTTCATCTTTACCTCCGTCTGCTGCCATGGATCATAGTCATCTGGGCCGTGGCCATGCCTACTACTCATGAATAATTTCTGTGACATCCATTGAATGTGCTGTAACTCTGTTATGCTGATTCTGTACACATGACATCTATTGCTTCTGTCCATCCGGGGAGAGGGATCCTCCTCTGTTGCTCTCCCTCAGGTTTCTTCCCCTTGTTTTCTAGAGGGAGTTTTTCCTGATCCGATGTGAGGTTCCGGGACAGGGATGTCGTATGTGTACAGATTGTGAAGCCCTTAGAGGCAAATTTGTATTTGTGATTTTGGGCTATACAAAATAAACTGAATTGAATTGAATTGAGAACCACTGGTCAACGGAGCCAGGCTGGACGTCAGCAACCACACCACACACGGCCTGACGGCGGCGCTGATCCAGTCTGGAACCTTGACCCTGCAGCAGCTGGTGGATGCAGCGGGGCCGGCACTGACCAACACCCAGGCCCTGGGTTCTCTGCTGGGGCTGCAGTCTCTCCGGGTGGCAAGGAGGATCCTGGAGCTCTGGTCACAGAGACTAACAAAGAAAGACAAAGACCTCCTGATGGGTGGCCAGACCAGGACCAGCCCGGATGCTGCAGACCCCTACCCGGACATCATCCTGAGCCCAGGGTTGGGAGAAAAGACCGGCCCCCTTCTGAGAGTCATCCACGCAGAAAAACTAACAATAACGAGAGCGGACAAAGAGACTCTGTACCGCAACTGCGTGAAGTGCATCCACCAGGCCGGACTCAGCGGCAGACCTCCCACTGTGTGGACCAAGAGATGGGGACAGGATGGACCCAGCCCACAGTGGAGGATTTTATACAAAGCCCCCCTCAAAAAACGGACAGGCGACCTCCAGTGGAGAATCTTGCACGGTGCCGTCGCTTCCAACGCTTTTATTTCTGTTCTTAATCCAACTGTTTTTAGCGGGTGTCCATTTTGCGGCGTACGTGAGACAGTTTACCACGTTTTTACTGAGTGCAAGAGACTCACCGGTCTCTTCTCTCTTTTAACATCGGTTTTTACACGTTTTAACGTTGTTTTTACTGAGAGGATTTTTATAATGGGAGCTGGCTACAACAAAAATTGTAAAATCAAGTGGCAGCTCCTCAACTTCCTCTCAGCCCAAGCGAAACTGGCCATTTACACCAGCAGGAAGAGGAAGGTGGAGCATGGGGAGGGGCAGGAAGCGGCGGCAGTGTGGAAGACGAACCTCCGGTCAAGACTCCGGCTTGAGTTCGGATTTTATCGACATGTCTCTGATCTCGAGTCTTTTAAAGAGCGATGGTGTTTTAAAAACACTCTGTGTGAGGTTTTAAATGATCAGCTGTCCTTTTCACACTTTTTAACTGACTGATGTATTTTAAAAACAAAAGAAAACAAGTCTTTTAATTTATTTTTGGGTATTTATTTTGCATTAACACTGATTGTAAAAAATTAAAAAATATGTAAAGTGTTTTTGTAAAAATAAAAAACAAATCTCTCTCTCTCCTCTCCTCTCGCTCCAGAGCTTCCTTCAGTGTCTCTCCTCCAGAAGACTCCCTCCTCTCCAGTCTGCTGCCACGCTACAGGGTTCTACCCGGACAGAGCCAGTCTGTTCTGGAGGAAAGATGGAGAGGAGCTCCATGAGGACGTGGACCACGGAGAGATCCTCCCCAACCACGATGGGTCCTTCCAGATGAGCGTCGACCTGAAACTTTCATCAGTCCCAGCTGGAGACTGGGGGAGGTACGAGTGTGTGTTTCAGCTGTCTGGTGTGAAGGAGGACGTCAGCACCAGACTGGAGGAAGCTGTGATCAGGACCAACGAAGGTGAGACTGAGATCAGGAGGGATGAAGGTGGCTATCAGATGTGTTCTGTGAGTTACAACGTTTTAGTTTGTGTTGAATACCAATTTATTCTGTGTTTTGTGGTTTAAGCTGATGGACGCCAGAGAGAGAGAGAGAGAGAGAGAGAGATTTTTGAAACCAGCTTTATTTGCCGTTCTTATCCTTCCAGCAAAACAGACCAATAATTTACATTACATCAGGACACAATTTGAAAAATAAAAAACTACATGAGCACGTCTCCGAATGTCAGTGTCTCTTCTGAGACAAAACAGAGAACCTGGTCAAACCCCCAGACCTGCTGGAACGAGATCAGGTCTCCCGCAGCTTTATAAAAGCTAAAATCCACCAGAAGTCTGGATTTGATCGCATTCACACACACAAGAGCAGCATCAACATTTACATCATCCTCCACCTTCCTCCTCCGGCTTACATACATCGCCATCTTGGCCTGGCCCAAAACAAAATTTAAAACCTGGCGCTTGTGATGGCGACTATACTTAAAACCACAAATAAAAACCTGTTTTGTAAAAAACTCTCCACATTTTGTAAAAACTGTTTGTAAGAACAAAATCACAGCAGAGAGCCGCAGACACTCAGAGAAGCAGTGAAACACCGTCTCCCTCAGTCCACAGAAAGGACATTTGTCCTCAACAACAGCGTTTATAACGGACACAAAAGAGTTCACCGCTATAATCCCATGAAGGATCCTCCACTGCAAGTCTGCGTGTCTTTTAGACAGTGGAGGTTTGTAGATGGACCCCCATGCAGGTCTAAATCTTGGGTCCAGACCAAGATAACTCCTCCATGGAGTGTCAGTCCGACCATTCAGCTTAGTCTTGTTCAGCGTTTTTACCATCAGGCCGTACAAAACTTTTCCTGAGGCGTTCTCCAGAGAGACGGCCCGTACCGGCTCCAACAGAAGGCCCCCACAGTCTTTATAATCCGGGAGCAGGCCAAGGGAAGGATACGGGTCGTTAGCGTTCGGCAGCAATGACCCATTGCTGAAGGAGTCTAGGAGGGAACATTCATGACCACTCAGTTTATGTCTCCAGTGCTCCAGAAGTTGCCCGGTGACCCGGACCGACCTGAGACCGAGTCGAGCAGCCAGATGGACGGGGTCATCCAGCCCAGGCCCAGCCAGCTCCACCACCTGACCCAGAGTATAAATCCCTGCAGCTTTCAGCACCCTGGACAGAGTCACTCCCCCCCAGCTAGGAGAGTCCAGCACCGTCCCAAACAGCACAGGTTCCTGCAGGAGCCAGTGCAAAGAGTCCGCCTGCTCCGCTCTCTGTCTCCTCAGTAGTTCCCACACAATGAAAACACTCCTGTAAAAACCCGGCAGAGACAACTTGCTCATGTTGTTGATGTCCATTAAAAACAAATTAAAATCCAGGCAGAGGCTGTTAAAACGCTGCAGAACGCAGCGGGATAAAGGCCTCCACACAACGTCTGTCGGTCCAGTGAGCATCCTCTGTAGAAACTGGAGGCGGAAAGCAGCACCTCTGCTTGCCAGATGGACCAGTCCTTGCCCTCCCTCCTCTTTGGGGAGGAACAGGACGCTCTGTGGGACCCAGTGCATCCGATCCCAAAAAAAATCAACCAGTAGCCTCTGTACCTGGGACAGGAGAGAGGCCGGGGGGTCAACGCAAGCCATTCGGTGCCACAGGGAAGACGAAACCAGATTATTCAGAATGAGGACGCGGCCTCGGTAGGACATTTTTGGCAGTAGCCACCTCCATCCATTGAGCCGACCTTTTACACTCTCCAGAACATTGTCCCAGTTCTTTCGAACAAAGGTCTCATCCCCCAGGAAAACTCCCAGGTACTTCAGTCCCCCCTTTTTCCAGACTAAAGCACCTGGCAGCCTGAGCTGATCCCCCAACCTCTCCCCCACCATCACAGCCTCGCTCTTCCCCCAGTTCACTCTCGCAGATGAAATAACACCAAAATCTTTTACAGTGTCCTTTAAAACATCAATATCTCTTTGTGAGTTTACCAAAACAATCAAATCATCTGCATAAACAGAAAACTTAAAAGAGACAGGACACTGAGGGAAACACACACCACTCAACTTTTCTCTTAGTTTGTGGAGCAGAGGCTCAAAGGACAATGAATATAGCATACCAGAGAGAGAGCAGACCTGCCTCACCCCCCTCTTAATGCTGAAGGGAGCACCCAGCCCGCCATTTATCTTAAGAACACTCGCAATGTCACTGTAGAGAACCTGGATCATGGCTATAAAACCAGGGTTGAACCCAAAAGCAGCCAGAGTCTGCCATAAATACTGGTGTTCAACCCGGTCAAAAGCCTTCTCCTGGTCTATGGAAATAAGACCAGTTTCAACAGCCAATGAACTAGAGAGGTCCAAAATATCACGAATTAAAGTGACATTGTCACTTATGAGCCTGCCGGGCACACAGTAAGTCTGGTCAGGGTGGATAATGGATGCCATCACCTCCCTCAATCTAAGGGCCAGGACTTTTGACAGGATTTTATAATCGGTGCACAGCAGAGAGACCGGTCTCCAGTTCTTAAGCTCATGTAGGTCTCCCTTTTTAGGTAGCAGGGTGATGACGGCCCTCCTGCAGCTCAGAGGGAGTCTTCCTCTCTGGAGACTGTCGTTGAGCACCTCGAGCAGGTCTTGTCCTAAGATGGACCAAAAAGACTCAAAAAAGTCCACAGGAAGGCCATCCATCCCCGGAGCTCTGCCGCTCTGCAAACTTCCCATGGCTGTGGTCAGCTCCTGCAGAGTTAACTCTGCTGCCAGCTGGGAGTTGTTCTCTGTGCTTACCTGAGGGAGACCACTGAAGAAGCTGCTGTACACATCCGGATTGTCAGACCACTCACTCTTATAAAGGTCTCTATAGAAACCGGTAGCAAACTTCCTGATCCCAGACGAGTCTGAGACTTCAGAGCCGCTACCTGTTTGTAAAGAGTGAATGATCTTTCTCTGTCCATTTTTTTTCTCCAGCCCAAAGAAGAACCGAGATGGAGCATCCATCTGCGAGATGTTCATGAACCGCGACCTGACCAGAGCTCTCTGTGCTGAAACGCCCAGCAGATTGGCTATAGCCGACTGTTTAGACTTGAGGGAGACTAAATGCCCTCGATCTCCTGTAGAAGCTGCTAAAGATTGCAATTGTTCTACCTGTCTCTCCAGATCCTTCATTGATCGAGATAACTCCCCAGTGACATTGCGAGTGAACTGCTGGCAAAGTTGTCTAATCTGAACCTTCCCAAAGTCCCACCACTGCTGAATGCAGGTGAAAGCAGGCCTGCTCTCTCTGTGGGAAGACCAAAACAACTTAAAAGCAGATTTAAAAGTCCGGTCATTCAAAAGAGCCGTGTTAAAATGCCAATAGGCGCTCTTTAACCGAACATTTTTAATAAAAACAGAACAGGAGACAAGACAATGATCAGTAAAACCCACAGGCTGAATAGCACACCTTTTAAAAATGTTAAAATGGTGTCTAAAACAATAGAGGCGATCCAGTCTGGCCAGGGATAGCACGTTGTCTCTTGAGTGACTCCAGGTGTACTGCCTACAGGCACTATTAAAACCCCTCCACAGATCAGACAGCTCATGGGTTTCCACTAGCTGCCTGATCCTGAGGGACGATGCAGGATGAGGTTCAGGATGATTCCTATCTAGGGTTGGATCCACCGTGCAGTTAAAATCCCCCCCTAAAAACATGTAGTCATCATTGCAAGCTCCAATGGCATCAGATAAAATGTTTAAAAATTCTACCCTATCCACCCCGCTGGTCGGCGCGTAGACATTTAAAAACACTAACTTCACCTTTTCATACTGAGCTGAGACCTTCAATAAAACACCTGGCACAATCTCATCCACCTCAATAGAAACTGGTAAAAAACTCCTGGCAAATAAAATCCCCACCCCTCCACTCAGACTGGACTTATGGCTTAAAACCGCCTCCCCGTTAAAAGCCCTCCTCCAGTCACATTCAATGTCTGTCGTGCTGTGGGTTTCCTGTAAAAACATCACATCTAGCCTCCTTATCTCCATGAGCTTAAACAGAGCAGCTCTTTTAAAATCAGCTCTGGCTCCGTTCAGGTTCAAAGTCCCTATGTTGAACTCACACATAGATGGAGAGAGAAAAATAGAAAAACATGACAGTAAAATGAGAGAGACCACATGTTTAACATTCATCATCTTCATCATCAGAGATGAGTTGTGCTTGTACCTTAACAACCAGTTTCTTTAGACGGTAAATTTCCTGCAGCGTGAGCACATTATCCCCAGACTTCCTGGTGAGAGGTCGAGCTGACTGGATGAACAGCCTGAGATCAGGGAAGTGCTCCTCTACTACAGGCTGCCTGGCTCCCTTAGTGCTCTCCAGAAAACGTTTCAGATCAGCTGGCAGATAGGGAGTCTGATGACTTATCAGCTGTTCCTCCTGAGTCGTACTGAAGTCACTTTCTGACTCTGGTGGAGTGGTTTGCACTTTAGTTACTTTTTTAGCTTTTGAATGTTTTGGCACAGAATCCATAAACTTTCTTTTCTGCGCAATTTTTAACATTTCATCATCATCCATAACCTCATCCTCCAGCAGATCCAAACACGCTGACACGTTTTCCTTCACTTTTCCTGTGTCCTCACACTCATTTTGTTTGCTCTGATCAGTAGTCGTTTTTTGCGTAGACCTACTCCTTACCTCACCACCTGAAGTGGAGGGTCCCTCAATCACGGGGGTGACCACGACCACCGGAGTCGGGGCCAATGGCCGCGGCAAGTCCACCGCCACCGGCGCCGGCATCAGCACGGCCGCCAGTGCCGGCAAACTCGCCGGCACATCTTCACTAACTACTGTGACCGCGGGGGGGACAGCCTCGGGGGGGACAGCCGCCGCCGGCAGCTCACCGTCGGCAGCGGCCGAGCCCGCCGCGTCCGTTGTACCGGCCGCATCCGCGTCACCCATCATACCCGCTGCAGCCTGCCGCCGCCCCGCCCCCCTCTCCGGACAAGAGCGGATTAAATGCCCCTCCACTCCACACCCAAAACATTTCATGTTTTCTGACGAAGCAAACACCATATAACTAAAACCCTCCACCTTAAAAGAAAAGGACAGGTTCAGATCCCTTGTTGTGTCTTTGAGAATCATGTACACCTGTCTCCGGTGACACACGACGTGCTTCAGCTGCAGAGATTTGCAGCCCAAAGACACCGTTTTTATAGGAGAGACGAGTTGTCCGTATCGGGACAACTCTTTCGCCAACATTTCATTTTTTATGAACGGAGGGGCATTCGAGATCGTTATCCTTATGGCCGGACTAACCAGGGGGAGAACGGGAGTGAAGGTGTCTTGTATCACCACACCGTTCTCCACCACCTCGCTGACTTTAGCCGTACTGCTCAAAAAGATAACGATCGCTCCGTTCATACGGGAAGCAGACTTAACGCTGCTGTACCCGACCACCTCTCCCACCGCTAACCCGGCCTCCTCCACAGAGCACTGGACAGCTGGGCTGAGTTTGATCCCATGACGCCGAGTCAGCTTCTCAAACTCAGCCCCAGCGTCTTCAACCACCGGCATCGTGCCAAACAAAGGCACGCTGCCAGTTCCTCCACCACCACCACACCAGAGCTCTAACCACACCACTAACTAATACAAAGAAATAAACCCAAACACATACACACAAAAATAAATAGGGAAAAAAGTTAGATAAACTCACACACGCTGAAACAAACCAGCACACACCACGCTCTCCACACTCAGTCCGCCATTCACTCAGAGAGAGAGAGAGAGAGAGAGAGAGAGAGACTTTATTGTCCCGAGTGGGAAATGCTACAGTCTGTCACTTTGTTTCAGAAACATCATAAAAACAACATGAAACTTCAAAACCAGATTTTATTTCCCGGTTTATACTTTTCTAAACTCAAGTGGACGTTGGTTTCATTCGTTTTGAAGAAGGCTGTTTGTGCCAAACCAGTTTCTTTATTTTCACATAATTATTTCTACAGTTATCGCAAATGAAACAAAAACATTTTATGTTTTTAGAGACACTTCAAAGTACTAACCAAAGTGATTCACTGGGCCTCATCTTTGGTTTTGTTCTTCATGCTCAACAGAGAAGCCCGTTGACATGACCATCATCATCATCATCATCGCTGCAGTGGCTGTTCTTGCTCTCGTCCTCCTCGCTGTGTTTGGATTCATGGCTTACAGAAAGAGGAACGGTGAGAAACTCAAGGATTTCCACGTTTGACGTTTCCTGTTCTTCTTTGATTTTAGCCTTGGACTTCCTGCTCATCCAGGTTGCAAAGTGAAAGCAGCTTCAGGTCCCGTTCACAGTCTGAAGCAAAGCAAGCAGCAGTAAGAAGTAAAGCTCAGAGCCCAGTGTGATGTAATGGGACAGGACCATCGTAATCTAACAGAACTGGTCTAGCGCTCCAATGAAGGGAGAAGGGATTCAAACTATCCTGACATGTGTGACTCTGACAGCATTTCTTTCTTTTACAGACAAATACAACTTGTTTTTTATTTATTGTACTTTATTTTAATTAGATTTTAAAGTGTCTCCCACTGGGTGCTGAAGCTGCTCACGGTTTAGTTCCTAGTTCACAAAGACAGAAGCAAGCAGCAGTACGGGAGCCACAGAGCCTCTGCTGCTGTAGTCACAGGTCATCTGGTCTCACTGTAGCGCTCCATGCTGTGTACTGAGTCTGTGTTTGTGTTGACGAGCGCCTGAACTCATCACACTGTTACTGCACAAGAGTTTCTACCCGCGGTTGCTTTAATGCAGGGGTGGGCAAACTTTTTGGCTCAGGGGCCACATTGACTTTTAAAATTAGACAGACGGGCCGGGCCAGTATCAGATGGATAGAGAGTGTTTGTGTGAACCAATATAAATTATAAGTAAAAGCCAATAACTAAAAAGTAAAGAGAACTTACATTACTTACTAACGGATATAACTTAAATGACTCAGCTTTTTTGTTTAACTTGCTGGCTAAGTCTTCGTCAATTAGTTATACACGCCGAGTCGCTGTCCTGCGTGATAAACTACATTTTTCGAATTTGTTTTTGCTCTCTGGACACAAGAGACCTGTTGCAGAGGGGCTCAATGCAGGAAGCTGGCAGGAGGCTGGCAGGCAGAACCCTATATGTCACATGAGTCCCGTGGGTCTGATGTGCGTTCGTTATGCCGTATAAAACGGACCATGTCTCCGTGGCGCGCTGGCCTGTGGGGGAGGGGTGGAGGTGAGCAGACAGCAGCAGCTGGACTCGCAGCCTGATGCGCTGCAGAAAGCACGGCACGTAAAGACCGCTGTAACGCTTCTCCGTTCCCGACTTGAGTTAAGAAACATCGATGCTGGTCTTTTGCCGTCATCGTGCTTCGTAAAAACGCCCAACGGGCCGGATCCGGCCCGCGGGCCGTAGTTTGCCCACCCTTGGTCTAGACTCTAGAATTTGCTGCGGGCCAATAAAAACTGACCCGCGGGCCACAGTTGGCCCGCGGGCCGTAGTTTGGACACCCCTGCTTTAATGCTTTAATGCAGTCCAGTGATGTCAGAGAGAAGCTATAGACTTTATAAATAAAGAGTGTAAAAGGTTGTTGTGTTACCAATGTGAGGGAGTCAGATATTCTGAATGCACAACTGTGACGTCTGAAGTCTTGTCTTTTCTTTTTATACACATGATCAGAACTTGCACACTTTCCATTTCTAACACATTAGAGACATATCATTACTTTTTGCACTCTTCATTTATGAATGCTTTTTGATTTTTCCAGACGTGAAGAGGAAGGCGAACTCCTCTCCTTCAGAAATTGGCGACGTTAAACATCATTATCTACAAAGTTATCAACAATCTCTCATCCAAATATAAAGAAAAGGGGCCACCTCAATACCAGAATTAAGATTAAATTTCACTTGTGTTAATGTGGGCAAAAGGCAGCCATGCAATGAGGCTTTAAAGCTGCATTAATACACAATATTATTAATGTTATGCTTGAAAAATGCATCAAATGACAAAGAGTAATGTGAAAGGGGAAGTTTGTAGGGACACACCCACTGAGAATTATCACCAACTCTGGTTTATGGATACATTCTCAGCACATTGAACATTCACTAGCTGGTAGAATCAGGTTGGTGATCGAGTTGAAGATGCTCATCGGTTGGAATACAAAGAAAACACATTTGGAAAAATTGGTTAACAAAAATTATCCAACATAACTGATGCTGTTAAATTATTTGGATCATTTAGTTTCAATAAAATAAAAGTAATTTCCTCAAACGAGGAAGCTTCTTTTTGGAGATCTTCAGAACAATGAAAGCATCTCAGCTCTCTTCACACATGAAGATGTGTGTTCATCTCAAACAAACCCACCAGTTACACTTTAATACTTCTGCTGTTGGGGTTTCTGCTGAAATCAATATTGGTAACACACATGTAAATTCACATGTAGACACACACAAAATATAGACATCAGTACATTTATGTTCCAGTTGTAAATAGTTTGCTTGTGTTTTTCTTTCCAGCTGATTCCATTTAAAGGTTTGATACCATGCATAATCATATTTTATGTCTTTGAGGTTTTTCTGAATCAATCGAATATTTTTAAATTCTTATAGTATTTAAATTGTATCTGAGATTCTAAAATAGTTGTGTGATGTTTGAAGCTTCTCAGCTGATAGAAATCTTCTTGAATATATTTCCTGCTGGTGTTTTGGGACACGGGATGTTTTCCTTCTTGGTTGTGTATAAATTGAACATTGATCTCTGAATCTCTTCTTGTTTTGGGTTACGTGATGAAAGTCAAATGAAGTTGCTCCGTTTCATTCCTTTTGTACTTTTGTCTTGCTTTTCAATAAATTACCCATAACTCCAAATGTCTGTCTTGTTGTGATTCCCTCCGCAGTTTCTACAAACACATGAATATTGATGCTGTGTTTTACTGCCCTTTGTCCTGTAAACTTTGTGATATTCACTTTATTGATTTCAAGGATCTTAATGAGAGAACATTTCTAAATTATGTTTCATGTCAAAACTTTCTCCATGTAGGGATTCAAGTAGCTACCAGGAATTTAATATTTAATATTCTCCATTGTTTTGGAGACTAAATGAACGTGTCTCTGACCTGTAGATAATAAAACTAAAGAGCAGGAAGAGCAACATTTTTGTGGCAAACTGGAGATTCTTCACAGATATCAGTCGGGGAATTTTACTTTTCATACGAGAAGAAAGGAAATGGGATGATTTAGTTTGACACTTATCTGTAAAACCCCCATGTACTCTCTCCTGTATGTTTGCTGCTTTCTCTCATAAGAAAGGTCTTAACACCATTTCTTTTAAATAAATATGTATATAGGAAAAAATCATTCAAATGGTTCATTTTATTTCTAATTTATCATTGTGTGTGTGTGTTCATGCTTCTCATGTGGCGCTCTAGTTTTCCCCTGTAAAAACCTGTTGCACTGAAATCTGCCTGGCAACTGATGACTTATTAAAACAGGAAATTCTCCAGTTGTGTTGCTGCTCCAAATCAAGTCTGTGCTTCTTCCTAAGCTTAATGTATTATTGGTAATGCCCACATACTAAAGTATATAGCATTAATACTATATATCATTAATATAGCTGTGATACTTTGTGTGGCCCTTGATCTTAAATGTATTTTTAAATAAATATATTCCTTTATTTCAATTACTGCTAGCATTCTGTGACCTTTAAAGTTTAACTGAAGTGAAAGACAACAAACATCCTCACAGACCTGTGAAGATTAAGATGATTGAGTTTTTTCATGAAGAACAATAAACCTTCTTGGACAAAACCTATGTGTCGGAGTTCTGCATGGAAACAGATGACATCACAGCTGTTGTCACAAACATTGTATTGTTCTGTGCTACACTTTAAACTAAAAGTGTTGTAATAAACCAACCTTAAACATACAAACGTTGGTTCTTCATGAAGTGATATGACCCAGTTTCCTTAGTATTTATATGGATTAATTAGTCACGCTGTAACACCAGTTATCAGCAATATGATAGCTTTGGAAATCTCACCGAACAGGTTTAGTTCTGGAAAGGAGGTTTGGCACTTCCTGTATGTTTTTAGTCACATTTCACCAGAAAATAATAATAATAATAAAACCAAATTCTCAGACCATGCATCTAAAATGTTTCTTCCACAGCTCAATATGAAAATAAAATATTTTCAAAAAACATAGATTTACCTCCTGTTGAAAATGTGCTAATCATATTGAGTAATGTGGTTGGCAGTAAAACGTGGACAGACATGAAGAACTGGAGAAAGGATGAAAATACCTTGAAATCAAAATCTTCTAATGTTCAGTGACATGTGAATGCCTCGCTCAATCTTCATCATCTTCATCATTATCATCATCATCAACTGTTCAGGTCATTCATGACAGGACAGAGCAGAGCAGGGAGTTGAGCGACAGGCTTTATTTGGAGCTGCGTGTTGTATTGGTACAATTATTTAAACTCATTATTTCTCTGGTCAACACAAACCACAAACTACGACACAGAACCGTGTGAGAATCAACAAACACAGAACCTGCACTACGTGATATGAAGAAGAAAAATACCAAACAAAGATCATAACCCTTTGATGACTGCAAAGTGTCGTGCTCTGACGTTTCCATGGAGACAAAATCAGTAATGAACGACACACTCGACTTTCATCTTGGAATAGTTGACATAAAAAAAGGTTTTGGAAAGAAATTGGTCATATTTCCAGCTGTGAACATTCAGAACATTCCCTTCCTGTAGCGGTGGATCAACTCGGACACGTCTTCCTTACACACCTTTATCCAGCCATCCTCCTGCATGTGGTACACTAGACACACACACAAAACACACACATTACCACGGATGTACACACAAAGACAAAAAGAACCATGTTAGTGCTCACGGACCACGGCTTTATATTTCATGGCTCTATCGCATTCAGTTATTATTGTTATGCAACTATTTGAAAAGTATCAGAAGAGACATGACAGGGAAGGAGGAGAGAGAGAGAGAGAGAGAGAGAGAGAGAGAGAGAGAAAGGGGGGGGGGCCGGACATGAACCGGGTTCAGAGGTCGACTCAGTGCTTCGACACAAGGTCGTTTTTGTTTTGTTGTGTTCATTTATTCCTTTTCTTGTGAGCTTGTGCAGAACGCTTGTAACAGAGTTGACGTGTGTGGTTTGGGGTTGTGGGAGAGCCCTTGTTTGTGTGTTCTTGTGGATGTTATCTTGGGTCTTGTGCCCCTTGGGTTATTTTAATCTCTATGTTTTTGTTTACCACTAAAGTGCACTAAAGTACAGGTAAATATCATTAGTTTTGAAGGTTTATGGGTCATAAACAAATAAATAAAGCAAAAGATGTTGGTAATACATGAAAGGTCAGAGGATCACCAAAGGGATTACAGTTCAAGCTGAGCAGCATTCTCAGAGTCCACTCACTGTTGACCACGCCTCCAGAGTAGGCGTCCCTGTGTGTGGCGTGAGCGATGCCCCGGCGGCCCAGCTCATACGCCTCCTCCACCGACATGTCATCCCGGTAGCCGCTGTCCACCACGCCGTAGGCGTAGCTGCTTCCACAGCCGGTGGAGAACATCGGGCCGGACAGACGCGTCCCTTGGTCGTCCACGTAGTACAGACCAGGGCCCTGGAGGGCACGCAGTCCTTTTATACACAGCAGGGTTCATACACATTGTGACCAATGGATTTCCATCACTAAACATTTTGTGAAATCTGGGTGTAAACATGAACAAGTGATAAAATGTAGTATTTAAACTAACAATGAGGATTCCAAAGCATACAGTATTCCTTAAAGGACACAAATGAATGAGAGACAATAGTTTGATTAAAAGAATAAACATGTATAGATATACTCAGCGTATGCCTGCTTATATTATGAGCGTCTTTCATTTGAAAGAATATTAATTATTTCAAACTCAGCGTAAATGAACGACATGAACATATGAATATAAAACATTTCCATGACTTTACCAAAACCTTTGGGATTACATTTTTTTGAAGGACTTTTCCAGGCCCGGAAATACCAAATTCCATGACTTTTCCTGGTTTTCCATGACCGTTTGAACCCTGATACAGGCTCAAAACAACACGCTATGTTGAGAATGCAGCCGTACACTACGTTCCACATGAATAATAACAGGCTGTCACTTTGGGTAATATTATTAAATGTAGTTTCCAATGAGCTGCTCCATCATTGAGGGTATACCTGACTCTTTAAGAAATGATTGGCTACTTTAACGCATGTGTTTTGAGATACAGGCCAGCTGGTGGTTTCACCATGTGTCATACTGAGATGTAGTCAATATTTAAATAAGTTGTGGTTTTAATGTTTTTCTGACCTCCGCCAAAGAGGTTATGATTGTTTATTGGTAAATATACTGGCCTTATTATAATGCCACTTGGTGTAAGGACATAGCATGGATCAACAAGGAATCCAACGCTTTCTGTAGCGGATCTGAATCACAGGGCGGGTACATGAACCATTTTTCCCTTTTGTTAATGTTGGAGGGAGGGCATGACCTTGGTGGAGGGCATGACCTTGGCGGAGGTCTGCGCTCTCCGAGGGCCCCTTCTAGTTACCAGAGGTTACATATGGTAATCCCTGCAAAGGTTTTTCACAGACTCCTCCACTCAAACCCACAGCTCACCGCGTGGTCCCATCCACAGATCATGCTTCCCATAGAGAGGCCCATGCCTCTGTAACCCAGCATCATGTTGCACAGCAGCTTGGAGGCAGCAGCCACAGAGATCCTCTGCTTGTTCCTCAGCCGGAACAGCCTGGATGGAGCAAAATATAAAACACATCCTGTCCACACTGAAAGAAAATGCTGGTGATATTCCTCCTGAGTTGATAAGAATGATGACTTTTTAATACTTTACTGTGAAAGTGTTTTAAGCATGCTTTCATTTAAAAAATAGAAACAGCCCCTCACGTTTGTCTGTCCAAAATATCACCACTGCATAATTTTATCCTGTTAAACATTTGTGTGGAGTTTTCATAATTAGCTTATGAATTCTTGGTTATGGCATAATTATTTTTTGTGAGGTCACAGTGACCTAGACCACCGAAATCGAATAAGTTCCTCACAATGGTATTTGTGATAAAATGACTGTAAAGATAACTTTGTGTGATTATAATAAATTAAGTTAGTTCTTCATTTCAGTTTTGATGCGTTATATTACACATAATAACACGCACGTCTTCACAGAACGCCGCACAGGGAGGACTCAGATGTCCCTTGTGGGGTTCAAACCCACGGCCCAGGCTGGGGAGTCACAGTCCTAATGAACCTCTTTGCTCCACTCACACAGGACAAGCTAAATCAGATCGGAGCTTTCTCCGGTTTCTGCCCTTAACCAGACTGTTTACTCGACTTCCTCACACATGTTACATATCAATACAAGCAGTATCATACACAGATACATAGACCATCAAATGACAAACCGGACTGACAGATCTATACTCAAAGCGCTGCATGACAGACCTGCATTCTTTGGCCAGGAGTCTCTCCCAGTACTGGCAGTCTGCGGCGCTGCCCGACATGGTGCCCAGCAGGTAGGGGTTGATCTCTATGACCTTGTTGACGTCGTTGGACGCTGCAGAGCCGTGACACACGTGGGCAAAGGAGACATTTGGTGACCAAGATTACAGGTTGAAGCATGAAGAAGTGTAGCAGCACCTTGGTTACACGCGTGGCCCTATTTGCATTTGGTGAGTTCATGGTCCCTAAATGTTACATTTCAGAAGCTAACAGCGATTACATTTTGTGCAGTCCCACCTTTTCTAACCTTTCCCATGGCTGCATAAGAAGTGATAACGTGTCCACCCAGGTCTTATATATTTACCTAAGTAACGGCCTGCTGAGGCCCTGGAGTCCACAGCCACGATGACTCCATGTTTGAACTTGAAGGCCAGGGTGGTCGTACCGTGGTTCAGGTCTATACACACACCACCGTCACGGTTGCAGGATTTGAGAAACCCTGAGGGCTAGAATGAAACCAAAGAAGAGACCTCAGTGTGTGTGTGTGTGTGTGTGTGTGTGTGTGTGTGTGTGTGTGTGTGTGTGTGTGTGTGTGTGTGTGTGTGTGTGTGTGTGTGTGTGTGGTGTGTGTGTGTGTGTGTGTGTGTGTGTGTGTGTGTGTGTGTGTGTGTGTGTGTGTGTGTGTGTGCGTGCGTGCGTGCGTGCGTGCGTGCGTGCGTGCGTGCGTGCGTGTGTGTGTGCGTGTGTGTGTGTGTGCGTGTGTGTGTGTGTGTGTGTGTGAGAACATGAAAGTGGAATGTCACACATAATGTAATATTATTTTACAATAACTTGCGATAGTTATGATAAATGCATGATATGAAATGTCATGAGACGCAAACGCGCCACACTGAAAACCACAGACGCGTAAAATAAGTTGAACCACAGCGCGTCTGAAGCTTCACGCGCGTGGCAGCACCGGAAAGATGCAGAGTATTTATTTTGAACTAAACTTGGCGAAATGATACTCACGTCTACACCCAGAGGTACAGCAAATTCCTGAGTTTTGGTCCCGAAATTGTAGTGGTTGGTTCGGTCGACGAGGTGCGCCTGTCCTGCTGGAAGAATCTGCCCACGGAGTCCCGCATACGTCGTAAATGTGGTGGTTCGAGGCACCACCACCAGGTGGCATTATGGTAACCCTGGTTACGGCCAGAATGCTGTTCTCTTGTCTTTTCACTCAGGCAGATACTGGGCAGCCGGGAGGAGCGCGCCCCGCCACGCACAGCTGCAGATCATTCCATCATCAGGAAGCAGTTAAGGGGGGCCTCCTCCCGGAGGCCCAGTGTCGAGAGATTGCCATGCTTGCAACCATGCACGCCACTCAACTTCATCGACCACCGAGACACCACTGGAACTATTCACGAGCTCACCTCGAGAGTCGCCGAGCAGCGACGGTGTACACGTCATCAGCCCGCGCCGAGCGTCGCCACCAGCGGCTGAGTTTCCTGTTTATCCTTGCTTGTGTGCTGTAAATAAACCCCTTTGTTTCACCATCCGCTCAGCTCGCCTGCGGTTTGCTTTTGGGTCCACCTTGAGACGTGACAGAATCTCTCGACCAACGACATGGACCCAGCAGACCTGGACGGGATTCAGGAGGGCCTCCGCAACCAGGGGGCTCGCATCGGGAGACTCGACCGAGATGTCGCTGCGCGTATGGAGGCCGTTCAGGAGATCCGGAGCGGGGTTGTCCAACTAGCCGCTCAGAGGACTCCACAACCTGACGCCCCCGCCGCCCCTACTGGCGCCCCCGGTGGGGAGGGACCCTCGACACCGCGGGCCGAGGCCGCCGCTATGGAGCCACGCGTCCCCCTTCCAGAACCATATGCAGGCGAGTCCGGGGGGTGTGGCCGCTTTCTGTTGAACTGTTCATTGGTATTTGAATTGCAGCCCCGTAGTTATGTCTCCGATAGAGCCCGTATCGCGTTTTGCGTAAATTTGCTCCACGGTAGGGCGGCCCAGTGGGCTACCGCACTATGGGATAGCCAGTCCACCATTTTGGGCTCCTTTGCGGGGTTCTCTGCGGAGCTCCGCAAAGTGTTTGATCACCCGGTGCGCGTGCAGGATGCGCTGAACCGGCTGCTCTCGTTGCGGCAGGGATCCGGATCCGTGGCGGATTTCGCCATCGAGTTTCGGATTCTTGCCGCAGAGAGCGGCGCGAACGAGCGAACGCTAATGACCATCTTTGCGCGTAACCTGTCCGAGGGGCTGAAAGATGAGCTAGTTTCACGAGACAGTACCACGACGCTAGAGGAGCTCATCTCCCTGGCCATTTTACTAGACAACCGTCTTCGAGAGCGCCGACGCGAACGCGCCCGGCGGGCCCCGCACCCGGTCCCGTTCGCGGGTCCCGGTCCTGGTCCCGTCGAGATCCCAGTAGAGCCGCTGGCGGGACGCCAGGAGCCGGATGAGCCCATGCAGCTGGGGCGGGCTCGCCTGACTCAGGCCGAACGCCAGCCACGAAGGCGGCTCCAGTTATGCATGTATTGCGGCCAGCCCGGGCATTATGCCGCCACGTGCCGGGAGGCCCCAAAAGGGGAGACTCACCAGTAGGGGAGAGCCTCCTGGTGAGTAACGCCGCATCTCCGAGCTCTCCGCCCCGTTTTTCACTTCCAGCAACCGTGGTCACCCCGTCCCAGACTTACCCGACCACGGTTCTCGTTGACTCCGGGTCGGACGAGAATTTTTTAGATTCGGGGTTCGCGATCAGAATGGGGCTGTCTTTAGAGCCGCTCGATCGCCCGAGGGCGGTAAACGCTTTGGATGGCCGCCTGATCGCGCAGGTAACCCACCGCACTAGTTCCCTTACCCTTAAAGTATCTGGTAATCACTCGGAGACCATTCGGTTATACATTCTTCCCTCGCCCGCGGCCCCGATTGTGTTAGGACTCCCCTGGTTGCAACTCCACAAACCCCAGCTGGACTGGGCTACGTTGTCCATCGCCAGCTGGAGTGTGGCTTGTCATGCCCGCTGCCTCGGAGCGGCGAGTCTCACATCCCCTCGACCCGCCGCGCCGTCGTCCCTCCCTGACCTGTCCGCCATGCCGTCCGAGTATCACGATCTTTCCCCGGTGTTCTGTAAGGACCGGGCGCGTACACTGCCGCCGCACCGCCCTTATGACTGCGCAATAGATCTGCTTCCGGGCGCTCCGCTACCCACCAGTCGACTGTATAGTATTTCGCGTCCCGAGCGACAGGCTATGGAGAGATACATTCAGGAGTGTCTGGGGGCCGGTCTGATTCGCCCATCCTCTGCGCCACTGGGGGCCGGTTTCTTCTTCGTAGAGAAGAAGGACCGGTCGTTGCGCCCGTGCATCGATTACCGCGGCCTTAATCAGATCACGACAAAGAATAAGACACCCCTGCCACTAATCGACCCCTCGTTCGAGCCCCTCTGCCACGCGCAAGTTTTTTCCAAACTCGACCTTAGGAACGCTTACCACCTGGTTCGTATCCGCGAGGGGGACGAGTGGAAGACGGCGTTTAACACCCCGCTGGGCCAGTTTGAGTACCGGGTGATGCCTTTCGGCCTCACTAATGCCCCCGCCGTTTTTCAGACCCTTATGAATGACTTGTTTCGGGATATGACGGGCCAGTTCGTGTTTATCTATCTTGACGACATCCTCATCTTCTCCCGTTCCCTTGCGGACCATCGGCGGCACGTGCGGCTGGTTCTCCAGCGGCTGCTGGAAAATAGACTGTACGTAAAGCCGGAGAAATGCGAGTTTCACGTCCCGTCAGTTAGCTTTCTTGGTTTCGTCATAGCCCGGGGCCAGCTAGAGCCGGACCCGGCCAAGATCAAGGCGGTGATAGACTGGCCGGTGCCGAGCACCCGCAAAGAGCTGCAGCGTTTTCTCGGGTTCGCGAACTTCTACCGCCGGTTCATTCGAGATTACAGCAAGGTGGCCACACCCCTCACCCAGCTGACCTCCACCAGTACCTCCTTCAGCTGGACGCCCGCAGCCGACTCCGCCTTTGTTAAGCTGAAGGCCCTGTTTACCAGTGCACCCATCCTGAAGCACCCAGATCCGGCACGCCAGTTCGTGGTGGAGGTAGACGCGTCAGGGACCGGTGCGGGGGCTGTCCTGTCCCAGCGGGACCCCTCCACCCAGAAGCTTCACCCTTGTGCTTTTCTGTCCAGATGATTGAGCCCGGCCCAACGCAACTATGACGTGGGGAACCGGGAACTGCTGGCGGTTGTCCTGGCCCTCCAGGAGTGGAGGCACTGGTTGGAGGGCAGCCAGCAGCCGTTCTTTATATGGACCGACCACAAGAACCTGGCCTACCTTCGGGCGGCCCGGCGGCTGAACTCCCGTCAGGCCCGGTGGGCACTGTTCCTGAGCAGGTTCTCCTACGTGCTGTCCTATCGCCCCGGGAGCCGGAACGGTAAGCCGGACGCTCTATCTAGGATTTTCCCCCCCTCGGAGACCCCGGACCCCGCCACTATCATTCCTCCCGCCTGTGTAGTAGGAGCAGCAACGTGGGAGATCGAGTCGGTGGTCCAGGAAGCACAGCGGGGCGTTCCGATTCCAGGGGGTGGGGCCCCGAACCGCCTGTTTGTTCCGCCGACGGCTCGCTCCCAGGTTCTCCAGTGGGGTCACTCCTCCAACCTGACGTGCCACCCGGGATTCCGACGGACCGCCACCTTCATCCGCCAGCGGTTCTGGTGGCCGGGGTTGGACCGGGACACACGAGAGTTCGTGGCGGCCTGCTCGATCTGCGCCCGGGGCAAGGCGTCTCACCAGCTCCCGGCCGGGTTGCTGCAACCGCTGCCGGTGCCAAGCAGGCCCTGGTCTCACATCGCGGTGGATTTCGTCACCGGGCTGCCGCCATCCGAGGGGAATACCGTCATCATGACCATTGTGGACAGGTTTTCCAAGGCGGTCCATTATGTCCCCCTTCCCAAGCTTCCCTCCGCCTTGGAGACTGCCGACCTGCTGATCCTCCACGTCTTCCGCCTCCACGGTCTCCCAATGGACGTGGTGTCGGACCGGGGTCCCCAGTTTTCGTCCGGGGTCTGGAGTGCGTTCTGCAAGGCCCTGGGGGCAACCGCCAGCCTGTCCTCCGGGTACCATCCGCAGACGAACGGCCAAACCGAGAGGGCCAACCAGAACCTGGGAGCGGCGCTCCGGTGTGTCGCCGCGCACCATCCCGTGTCCTGGAGCACGTTCTTGCCATGGGTTGAGTATGCTCACAACTCCCTGTCTTCCTCAGCCACTGGTATGTCTCCTTTTATGGCATGTTTTGGGTTTCAGCCACCGTTGTTCCCGGCCCAGGAGGTGGAGGTAGCGGTGCAGTCCGTGACGGAGCATCTCCGGAGGATCCGGGCAGTCTGGGTCGAGGCGAGGGCTGCCCTCACGCGGTCCTCCGCAAAGAACAAACGGCTGGCCGACCAGCATCGTGCTCCGGTCCCGGAGTACAAGGTGGGACAGCGGGTGTGGCTATCATCCCGGGACCTCCCGTTGCCAACGGAGTCTCGCAAGCTTACCCCCCGGTACGTCGGTCCGTACCCCATAGCTCGGATCATCAACCCCTCCGCCGTTCGCCTGACCCTCCCGGCAGCTTTGAAGGTCCATCCCACATTCCACGTTTCCCTTCTGAAACCGGTCGCCGAGAGCGAGCTCAGCCCTCCAGCCGTTCCCCCTCCGCACCCCCTGGTCATCGACGGGCAACCCGCTCACGCCGTCTCCAAGATCCTGGACGTCCGGCGCCGGGGCCGCGGTTTCCAGTACCTGGTGGTCCCGAGGAACGGTCCTGGCTTCCCTGCCGGCAGATAACCCCGGATCTGCTCCAGGATTTTTATCGGGAGAACCCGGGTAAGCCCGGTAAGCCACCTGGAGGTGTCCGTTGAGGGGGGGGTACTGTGGTGGTTCGAGGCACCACCACCAGGTGGCATTATGGTAACCCTGGTTACGGCCAGAATGCTGTTCTCTTGTCTTTTCACTCAGGCAGATACCCCGCCACGCACAGCTGCAGATCATTCCATCATCAGGAAGCAGTTAAGGGGGGCCTCCTCCCGGAGGCCCAGTGTCGAGAGATTGCCATGCTTGCAACCACGCACGCCACTCAACTTCATCGACCACCGAGACACCACTGGAACTATTCACGAGCTCACCTCGAGAGTCGCCGAGCAGCGACGGTGTACACGTCATCAGCCCGCGCCGAGCATCGCCACCAGCGGCTGAGTTTCCTGTTTATCCTTGCTTGTGTGCTGTAAATAAACCCCTTTGTTTCACCATCCGCTCAGCTCGCCTGCGGTTTGCTTTTGGGTCCACCTTGAGACGTGACAGTAAAACCAGATACTTGTAAAAGAGCCATGATGTGAAACTATATTCTAATTATATTATATTTCGGTTTAGGTGTTAAGTTTTCCAAAACGACGAAGGCAACTGAAGAAGCGTCACGGATAATTTCCTGGTACACGGGACGAAGAATCCGAAAGTGAAAGAGTTCCGAAGCTATTTCATTGTAATCCTGTCCGGCACCCAAAAACAGTCTACACCAGCGGTCCCCAACCACTGGGCCGCGTACCGGTCCGTTGGTACCGGGCCGCACAGAAAGAATGAATGAAAACAAGTTTAGAAAAAAGAAATTGAAAAAAAAGGTTTGGACCCGACCCGACCCCGGATAAGCGGTGGAAAATGGATGGATGGATGGATGGATGGTTTGGAAAGATGTTTTATTTTGAAAGATAACCGGATACGTCCGTCTGAACGTCTAAGCTTCTTGACACATGTCAAGAGGTCACGTGAGACCTTACCCCAAAAATCTAACTTAAATATACATTTCAACTCTGCTGGTTTTCTGCATTAAAATCAAGGCAGAATATCCTGAGATCTCCAAAAAGCTCTGAAACCCTGCTTCCATTTCAACATCCTGTCTTTGTGAAGCGGGTTTAAGTTACAGAGTAGACAGGATGTTTAGGTCTGAGTTATAGAGTAGACTGAATAATGTTTAAGTGGAGTAGACTGGATAATGTTTAAGTGGAGTAGACTGGATAATGTTTAAGTGGAGTAGACTGGATAATGTTTAAGTGGAGTAGACTGGATAATGTTTAAGTGGAGTAGACTGAATAATGTTTAAGTGGAGTAGACTGGACATTAAAGAACACACGTTGTCTCACGTCGAGATGGGACCGGTTTGTAGCAGAGAAACAAACTCTGCTACAAACTGATTCGGCGAAATGGGGAGTTGTATTCTTATGCACCTTATAATTGTCATTACGCCGCTGGTATGATTGTATTACATCGTATTTATTACATCATATTTATTACATCATATTTATTACGTCATATTTATCCCCCACATCGTAAAGGCTGGTCCGTGAAAATATTGTCTTAGACGAAACCGGTCCATGGTGTAAAACAGAACAGAACAGAGCTCCACGACATCGACCAGTAACTATTTATGAATACATTTGACCAGTCTAGAAACAAAAATGAAAAATAAAAACAAGACACTGTGGCATTCATCTTACTGCAAATACAAAAAGATGGCTCGTTGACTAATAGGAGCACTGTGTGTATCATCAGTGTCCCAGCAGAAAAACAGCTCAGGTTTGGGGAAGGCAGCAGAGATCAATAACTTTATTAATACGTGTTTGATCATATTATGACGTCTACATTAACATAAGCCCTTTTTATTTTGTCTTTATCAGAAGTACAGGGCTGCTGTTTGGGGCTTATTATATTGATAATACATTCGGTAAATAATTACAAAACATGAAAAGAAACAGCAACAGGAGTCAAATATAATTTCATCCAAAGAACTTTTTAATTATTATTCCACATGTTACAGTCTTCTCATTTATCACAGTCTCTGTTTACATCACAGTGAAGCTTAGAAACCGTGATGCCAGTGTTCATCAAAGACTGAGATTTGTTCACTGCTTACATTTAAAAACTAGTGTATGACGATGCAATGAACTCAAAGACTTTTCACTTGACTGCTAAATGTGGCGTTTAGACGGTGTGACGTGCACCGTGGCTCAGGCTGTGTTCATCTGCTGCACGGCCTCCTCTACCACCTCCAGCTTTAAGGGGACTACTTTCTCTGTCAGAACCGGGGTTGTGCCTGGACCATATTTGTATTTTGTTTTCCTAGGTGAGAGGAAAAGATGGATGGATTTAATTGAATAATTAAAAAGGTTAGATGTAAGTCACAAAGCAACACACCGTAGTTCATAGAGCCACACTACCTTTTGTCTGTGTACTCAGACACCTGGTACGGTCTGATGTAGTCCACTCCTTGTCTGGTGATGACACAGATGTCGATGTTGTTGCCTGAGCCGAGGTCACTCATGATGCCCGCGTGGATGGCAACACACACCAGCTCCTTCGCCTTGTCCAGCTGAGAGAGTTACGAGACATCAATTCCCAAAATACCAACCCATGTCTTCTATTTGGAAATTCAATAGGGACAGGAATTACATTTTTTTATTTTTTTTACGTTTTCTCTATTTGCATATAACGGCTTGTTTAGCTATATACACGGCAATTATTTAATTAAAGATGCCCAACCATACGTGAAATTATTTTGTGATCGTGTCTAAATGATCACGACTATCTATCCATGTCACCATATGTAACAACAGCTGTCCAGGTGCCGTACCTCCAGGTCGGGTTTGTACCCGTCCTCTAGAATCCCAAGAGCAGCCAGATCCCCAGATCCTGTGTGATGAAACAGATTGAATGTAGCCTGAGAGGGAATCAAATGCATAACTGCAGCAAATTCAAACGTTATTTATAATGTTGAATGATATAAAATGGTATAATAGCTGATCCTCATAAATAAAATAGAACCGGTTTTGTGGACTGAGAAAAGAGCATCCCAAAAACCTCCACCGGCAAAGAGTCTAAGAAAAAACTCCCACAATGCAGAGAATATTGTTCTGTCGCGTACATACCCATTGTTAGGTAAGGCATCTTATTTACGCTGCCATACGGCCCCACTGTGTACAGGTGGTTCCCAGTGCAATCTACTCCTCCCAGTATAAGACTGGCACCAATTTGGCCGTGATACCTGAGGGCCACACAGATCGGAACAGGGGAATTATTAAAGGAACTGTGAGTTTTACTGGTTCACACACCTCTAGATACATATGTGTACAAACCTGTACAACATATCCTGTAGTATGCTGACGGCCATGACGACGCGAGGGTTCCTCCCGCTGTTCAGAGAGAAGATGGTGAGGTTGGAGGAGAGGAGGTCCGTGGTCCTCTCTGTATCTGCTGCTGTACCTGCTCCACAGCAACTACGGAGAGAGGGAAGTTTGAAGAGAAGAGAAAGTGGGGACGGCTTCTTCTCAGCAACTGTTTGGCTTCAACAGTCACAGAAATCCATCATACAAAAACAAATCTCCCTCAGTAGCCTCAATATCCCAGAATGCAATGCAACTACCACACAAATGTGGGCAATCTGTCATTACTGTATTTACAAGTCTCTCTGCAGTGGATTATGAAAAGAAGTCACCACAAGAGGGTTTACTCTCCAGCCGTACCGTAAAAGCTCAATGTGGAAAACACTTAACACAAGGACACTGTAGGGAATTCTGGGATATGTAGGAAACTAGTAAAGGAGGCCGTTTATGGGACCATGTCCACAAAACAGGAACACGCATTATAGCCTGATAACAGTGAGAGTATTTTAAAGGTACAGTTAAGGTTTCAGCGTGGAGGAGACTTACTACATATTTGGAGCAATGTAATGGATCTTGGCGCACGTCTTGTCGGCCACCACTTCACTGGATGTGGCTCTGGTGTCTGCTCCCAGAACCACTCCATCCTGCACCAACACAGGAGGATGGCGAGGTTTATTATCATCGTTCAACTACTCTTGGTTTACACTTGAGCAAGGCATTCACATGTCTTGGCCCCCTGGAGCTACCCAGACACCAGCAGTGCTGTGAACGCACGGGGCAGCTCCTCGCATTGCATTTATGTATTTATCAAAGTTATGCATTGTGACCATGCAGATGTGAACAAGGACGGTTGTGTTAGTTAGTCTGGTATACTTTGACCAACAATGTTCTGATGGACTAACTGTTCTGATACATTCATATTTTTACAGGTGCAGATTTAGCTTCATATACTCGCCTTGAACACCACTCCTGCTATGGTGGTGCCTGTTTTCAGAGCTTTAGGTGTCCGTCCATCAAAAAGACCCTCTAACGCAGCATTCCTAGAGAGCGGGAGAAGGGGGGTCAACCTATGAATACATGTATTCTATACAATAACCGTGAACACATCATCACTATGTTGTTTCATTGAAGTGATAAACAAGCAGAGAAAAGTTACTTTCACTTTTGATCCCGGAGAAAGCTCAGTGAAACCAACAGTTTAAAACAGTTGTTTCTTCTCTAAATCTCCAAGCTGCTGCTCAGAAGACAGAAACAGAAGCTCATACCTGGCTGCGTTGTCGAAATTAAACCCCGCTGCGGGCGTTTCGAGGACATTTGATAGCGCCATCGTGGATACTGACTGCGGCTTCTCTGCGCGTCCCGATGCGCCTGAGGTCGCTGTTCTGAGCGTCGCCTCTCCTTCTCTTTCGATTTTGCTGTGAAAATGGAGAAACGCAGCGCGGACTCACAAGTCAAAGGAGTCAGCACAGGGGTGAGTAAACCCGGACCGGTTCCCGAGAAGCTTTGCCTTGCCTACCGAGGCAGAACCAAAGCCCATTACGCGTAAAATGATCGATGATTGATTCCGCGAATGAGCAGGTGAGGTTACCTGAATAGTGACCAAACAAACACAAAGTGGATCGACTGGACATCTCTCGTATTCTAATATCAGAGTTGCGTGCACGTTACCTCTGGATGAGTTACATCTTTACGTTTCTACAAAGAAACGACTGGTCACACTTATATTTTCAGTTAAAAAAAATCTTTATAAAAGTTCTAAATCCCAGGATTCATAGCTTTGATCAAAGAGGCTGAAATGGATACGAAGCCATGAGAAATGTCAGTGATGCTGTATTGCCCCCCCCCCCCCTCTCCCCCTCCCCCCTCAGACCACCATCCTGGCTGCCACTTTCGATGGAGGGGTCGTGATTGGTTCAGATTCCAGGGCGTCCATTGGAGGGTGAGGATGTTGGGACAATACACTGAAGATGCCCATTGTTAAACATATATAAAAAGTAGAGTCAAGGATGACCAGATTATAATTTGGTGGTCAAAGGTCACTGTGACTGTGGTGGAGGCACACAATAATCCGTCTCTCTTCAGGGATTATGTATCATCTAAAACCATCAACAAGGTGATTCAGGTTCATGACCAGATCTTCTGCTGCATCGCTGGCTCTCTTGCAGATGCTCAGGCCGTCACCAAGGCTGCGAAGTTCCACCTGTCCTTCCACAGGTGCCCACACACCCTGTCACATGTTACAACAGCACATGTTACAACAGTATGAGACAACCTGCCGCATCACCTTGTTCACATCACACATTAAAATCATATTAATATTTCCATGACGAAGACATCATGTGTCGTCATGCATCGTTGTGTGCACGCAAACTAACACAACATGTGTGTGTGTGTGCTCCGACTCATTCACACACACATGCAATAAACACACTTGTAACACTGGTTCTTACCAACAATTACAATTCAGGTCAATATAATCAAAGTCTCTTATACTTGCAAGTGCACAAACTTTAACATTTGAACATCACTGATCTTACTTGCCCCTCCCCCCGATCCCAATCCACAGTGTGCAGATGGGGACCCCTCCACTGGTGATAGCAGCAGCATCGGTGCTGCGAGAACTGTGCTACAAAAACAAAGAGGAGCTGCAGGCCGGCTTCATCACCGCCGGCTGGGACAGGAAGAAAGGACCACAGGTAGGAGGAGGTGCTGATGACAGTCAGACATCAGGGAAGCAGCAGCAAGTAGCTGCATTACTGACGTCCCCCGTCCCTCTCCAGGTGTACGTGGTGTCTCTAGGCGGGATGTTAATCGCTCAGCCGGTGACCATCGGTGGCTCAGGCAGCACCTACATCTACGGCTACGTTGACGCCAAATACAAGCCCAACATGAGCCGAGAGGAATGCCTCCAGTTTGCCACTAATGGTACTGTTGTGTTACTTTACTTGTGTACCCAAACCTAAATATGTTGGTACTGAAAGATTCTGCTCGTTATCCCGGTCAGTCCGTGGGAGAAATGCTCAGATATTCAAATTTATATAATTAAAAGATTTAATAAAAGATGATGACAAAACAGTTATACATTACTCGATTCGAGGCCGTCCTCCGTTCTGTAAATTCACAGACTGTAACCAGTTAGCTGCCGCCTTTACATCCAGGAGAAGAGGGCGTACAATTGCCGCGTGTTAGTTTAAATACTTTTCAGTCACGGAGCTTAAGGCCCTCCCATTGGTTAGTCCCCTTCCCTTCCCGATTACCCATAGGTCCATTTGCTTTTGGAGAAGGCGGAGGCTCTTCATCCTCTAGAGACAAAGGAGTAGTCCATCTTCAAAGTATCCATGCGCGCGTCCTTCCGGTCCTCCAAGTCTGTGTCTCACTCCACCTTCCCCCAGCAACACATGAAGGAACCATTCTTCGTAAAGAAACAGTCCCACTTCCTAACTCCTATAGAATCATTATCTAAAAACCCATTCACACCTAAACATTAAACAATATGACATACAGTGACTTTCTCAATACATACAATTACATATCCTTCATAATGCCCTTCATTATTTATCATATCCTTCTTATGCATTGTAATGTACACTTAAACAATCCTTTATTACACATGTACAGGCAATTTCAAGCTCACTAATCTATTAGAACTTAACAATTCCCTCTCTTGATGCTATTTCATAGTATCAACACAAACGTAATAACTCTTTATTGTCATCCACAGTGCAAACATCATAATACATTCCATACATTCATCAACAGTGAAAAACATCAACAGTGAAAAAACTTCTCTCCCTCTCTTGACAGTGTAATATATTCTGTCACAAATATAATATGTATCAGTGTGGTTTTATTCATCACACAGGTAAAAATCTTAAAATCTGGAACTGTAATGTCTATGTCTGCTTATCTGTGTGCGTCTGTGTGTCACTATATGTTCTTATGTGTGTTGGTGGGTGTCTCTCTGTGTGCGTGTTGTGTAAGCCCTGTTACATCCTGTTCCTCTCCGCATCACACTGGCTCCATCAACTCCAACTGCTTGCTTCTCTCCTCATCTCCTTGATCTGACTCCATTTCTTCTTCATTCTCCAGCAGACTCCATTCTCCAGTTATCTCGAAAAAGATCAGAAAAACAGGTCTAAACACTGCATCCTATCATTTAGTTTGACAACTGAGTATTGTTATTTTATTAAAATTGTATGATACTCTTTCATACTACCCGTCACCCTGGGTTGCAGCGCTCTTCTTCCCGTCAGCGCTCCGATGTGACACTTGGAGTCTCTGGTCTGATGTTGCGGTCTTCTTCTTTCAACAGAAGCATGGTGGAGGTTGATGATGGGGTGGTGAATGTAGCTGTGAAGGAAAGTTAGAACATACAGGGAGGCCTCCGGACTGGCTCTCATTATACTTCCGCCATGTCATAATACTCCGGCGGTGAGGCTGAACAGAGCAACTCTCCATCCATGTTTTCCTCATCCACTTGTACTTCTGGACCCATCAACGGCAGCATCAACTGTTGGTCCTCTCTGGTCAGGGCTACAGAAATCAAATGGGTTATTAAAGTTCTCAGGCATGGGATACAACAACATCCACAGAGTATCAAAATCACTACCATAATACCTACTGCAGTAATTACTGAGAGTATAAACGATTTATACTTACCAAACCACTTTCCATGAATCCTGTGAACTCATTCTCCACTCCGGAGTTCTCAGCCAATTCTTTGCTAAGTGAGGTAAGTCCTGCTAATGCCCTGGACACTGAGCCATCTGGGGCGGTATTATTTGGAATAAACGTGCAACACATTAACCCAAACATTTTACATACCCCTCCCTTCTCAGCAAGCAACATGTCCAGAGCCATTCTATTTTGGTAGGTCATAAGGGACGTTTTGTCCAACTGCTCTGTGATGCCTTTAATTGCATCCCTGCTGTAATTGACAAATCTTTGCTGATTATAATAAATGTAATTGATCCAGTGTACGAACCCTCTCTATGCCTATAGTGAACATAGCATCCTGAGTTCCAAATGTACTTTTAACTTTTCTTTGCTCCTGTACCTCCCACCAAATGAAGGGAAGCATTATTACGCTTAATAAGAATACTGCCCCTAAGCAGTATTGTAGCTGTGAATTCTTTTTTCTTACTGATTCTGCATTTCTCTGAGTCTTCCATTTCTACTCAGAATCTCCTTCCGGCTCAGTCACACCTTCAGCTGTTGGTTCTGCTGCTTTGGCAGGTGGATCTGCAGGCAAACAATGGGTTAGATGGTGCCACTTGATCTTATTGTGTCCTCTTACCTGGAGAGCATATGAAGTCTTTGCAACGACTTCAAATGGCCCAATCCACCTAGGTTCAGTCCACTTCCGCCTGTGCACCTTTAGTCTAACCCAATCACCTGGACCTACTGATGGCACGTTCCCATCAGCTGGCACTTTCTGAGCTCTTGCAACCTGTCGAGAGAGAACTTTGATCTGGTCAGACAACTTCCCGAAATATTCTGTTTCTTCTACCTGGAATATGTCTAACACAGGACTCTCTCCCAACTCTCTTCCTGGGCTGGGCATCGGTCTTCCTGTCAATAGCTCATGGGGAGAAAAAGAAAAAAAAAATCTCCCTCCTTAAGACATTATGTACAGTCAGGTCAACTTGGTGGCCTGGCAAATACTAGCTATTATAGTGTTATCTTTTGATTAGCTCTCTCGACTATACCCAGTGATTGTGGGTGATAGACTGCTCCATGTGAATGTGTGTTTTCTAAATATCTTTCTACTTCTAAGTGTTTGTTTGCAAAATGTGTGCCATTGTCAGACCTGATTCAGAGATTTTTCCTTGAATAATTTTCCGGGCTGCCAAATGTCTTGTGGCGTCGTTCAATCAAGTCAAGTTATTTGCTGTAGCTCAACACTGGTCTCCTCCCTCCTTTTTCTGAAACAATACTGTGGATATCATCCCATTTGATTCAGAAACATCAGGTGGAAGGGTTTGGAATAATCAGGTGCAGAGAGCTTGGATGCTTAACCAAGTTCTTATTTTGGGGAAAATTGATAGTGTCACACTGAATCTTGATTTGGCTTCAGGGTAATCACCACATTGTGTTGAGTGGTGTGCCCTACATCATATCTGGGGCGGCACTTCCTCTAACATTTTCTCTGTAGAGGGATGGTTTGAGTGCTCCCTTCCAGGATGTCTGTCCAGTTCAAGTTGTTGGAGCTGTCCCTTGGCATTTGAGCAGTAGAGACCACTTGGTGAACACATTACAGAGATGCCTAGTTATCTCAGCAGGTCTCTGCCTGCGAGGTCAATGGGTGAGTTTGGGGCATGAAGGTAGGAATGGTCGAGGATTGTTCCTCCCACTCTAGTCTCTAATGGTTTTGTGAAATATTGTTTCTGTGGTGTTCCCGAGTACCCTACCACTGATAATGTTCGAGCGGAGAGTGGTGGTACTGCGTGATGTAACCTAGCAATGCAAGACGCCGAGGCACCGGTATCCACCATTAAATCCTTCTTCTCTCCGTCTATGACACAGACAATAGTAGGTTCTTCTCCAACTGGAACCATTATTCCCTGTGCCGGGTCCTCTGGGCCTCGTCAATTTTCACTCTCCTCTTCTTCCTGCGCTCTTGCAGGCATTTGGGCACGATTGGGGATGTCCTGTTTTGTTCCTCCTTCTTTATTTGAGCCTCCTCTAGTTTTCCTAGCGGACCTGTAGCAATCTCTAGCCTGATGTCCAATTCTCCCACAATTATAACAGCTGGCATCGTACTTTCTGTTCACTTGTCTCTCTCTCTGCCAACGAGGTCGGTCTTCTTCTTCCTCTTTTCTTTGTTGTTCCATTTCTCTGTCTCGATCTCTGTCTTCTTGTTCCTTCTTGGCTTGTTCCAGAGCGTTGGTCACAGATTCTTGGATGAGATGTGCGATATCCTCCATAAGTTTTCTTGCCGTTGAGCCATTCACAACTTCAGCATCCTTCTCCGCTAGCTGCATTCTTAGCAATCTCAGTGACAGTCCGTCTTTTCTTTCTTTCTCCTCTTTCACGGGTACTTCCACCAGAGGGGTGTTTTCTGGACTTATCCTGGTGTTGCTTGCTTCCACTAGTGCTATACCATGGAGCAGCTTTCTTGCCTCTACGATGGTTTCCTTCTGTTTCTTCCTTGCTGCGTTGTTTCTTAGCTCGAGCACTTTCATCAGTGTTCTCCTTTGTTCCTTAGTGGGCCCCTCCTGGGTTGTTACATCTAGTAAACCCTCAGCATACCACTCCTGGATGTGCTTCCTCAGCCTCCTGTCGGCTTTTCGTTGTTCTTCTGGAATTGTCATGTTTAGGGCAGCATCACAGGCTGCATCAACCCATGACAGTGGGGTCTCCGTATGATTTGGCTCTGACATCCTGAGAGAATCAGGTACTGACTTTGGCTTATATAAGGAAATGTAAATGTAGAAATTAAAATAATAATCAATATGTGTCTAACGTGCAAATGTGGTGCAAATGGGTAAAATACAATTGTTAGGTTTTGGGGAAAAAGTTTCACAGTTATTGAGCTGGTCGAGAAAAAACCCACACTGCAATTAAAGAAACAATTTAAAACTCAAACACTGCAATTCAACAAACAATTTAAATCCAAACACTGCGATTGAATACACAATCCGAAATCAACCACACTGCAATTGCATTCAAACACAAAAATATTCACACTGCAATTCAACACCCATACAGCAATTGGATCACAATCCAAAAACAATCACACTTGAATCGAATAGCTATTGGATAGGTACGATGTATTTATAAAAACTACAATTCTGTTAAAAAATTTAAAATTATTAAATTACCAAAATGTTATTAATATAACTATCATTAATGTGTAAAATGTTTTATCTATCTCCTCTATCTCTGCTATCACTATTGTCATGTGAGACTAAGTGTGTGTCAACTGTGTGAAACTAATTAACTGTCAGTTCTATTATTGTAGTACCCTATCTAACCTCAGTAATCTAACCGCTGTAGTACCCTAGCTTTACCACACGATGGTGCTAATTTATTTTACCATGTAGTACTCTACCTGCCCGCTGGGGTATTAGTCCTCCAACCACCAGAGGCGCTATATCCTATCTTTGGATACACACTTCCTCTTCCTGTCTGTCTCACGTGCCTGATCTTATCTATTTTTATGACCCTTTGTTCAAACTTTCCTTTGAGGCCTACGTTTCTTGCTTACAATTTAAACTATAAAATGGCAGTTTTCAATATCTTTAACACTCAAAACATACAACAGGCAATCACCCTGTACAACAGATACAGCGCTTTCTCTCCCTTTTCTTATTTTTTACAACAATACACTTTTCAACTGATACGCTTCTCCCTGATTTGTTTTTTCCAATTCGTTATTTTTGTGATAGCATCTCGTCTTGGCCAGAACTCATGCAATCCTACCTTTCCCGATTAAATTTAGTTATCTTGCGGTGAATCTCTTCCGAGGCATACCATACGTTGCCCTCTGATGCAACCACTCTACTCTGTCTGCTGCACCAACTTATTCAGAAACACCCGTCGTCCTTTCCAGATTAAATATTTGATATGCAGCTCTAACAGTAACCTAAGTATTGGTTCTCGGAGCTCAGAGACAATCTAGGGTCCGTCGACTTACTAAACGTAACTCCTCGCGCATGCCAATCCCCAACCTTACTGGAGATACAAGGCGATATCTCAGGCCACAGTGGGACTTTAGTTCTGTTAGTAACCCGTGCAAAACTGGTTAAAATACAGTTACAATTTTTTTTTTTTTTAAACCTGTCGCGTATATAACGATTGCGACCAACCTCAAAGCCCCGTCAGTTTATGTATTTATCATAAAGAAACCAAGTAGTTACTCATCGCTGCGAACACATTCACACCTCTTCAGGTGAAAGAAACCTCTGTGAGCTTCACAAACACATAAAATCTCTCACTCAACATAAAGCTTCCACCCATGCACGTGCAAGCATCCATACAACGTACGCTATGTACACTGATTATCACCTCTTCTATCTTAATGATATTTACTTTATTTAATAGTTATCACGGTAACAATGTATCACTGCGTCAGACCAGCCTTCCTCTGCTCACATCTAAATGTCCTAGTTCTACCTAAACAAGGTTCGTTATTAACAGGTCCTTGTTAGTACCTTTTAGTGAGGCGCCTCATGTGAGCAGAGACGAGCCGATTCGCCACAGGTTTGTCCGTCTAAAATCACTATCTCCACACGAAACAGCACCGGGATCACGTCGGGCGTCACCAACTGAAAGATTCTGCTCGTTATCCCGGTCAGTCCGTGGGAGAAATGCTCAGATATTCAAATTTATATAATTAAAAGATTTAATAAAAGATGATGACAAAACAGTTATACATTACTCGATTCGAGGCCGTCCTCCGTTCTGTAAATTCACAGACTGTAACCAGTTAGCTGCCGCCTTTACATCCAGGAGAAGAGGGCGTACAATTGCCGCGTGTTAGTTTAAATACTTTTCAGTCACGGAGCTTAAGGCCCTCCCATTGGTTAGTCCCCTTCCCTTCCCGATTACCCATAGGTCCATTTGCTTTTGGAGAAGGCGGAGGCTCTTCATCCTCTAGAGACAAAGGAGTAGTCCATCTTCAAAGTATCCATGCGCGCGTCCTTCCGGTCCTCCAAGTCTGTGTCTCACTCCACCTTCCCCCAGCAACACATGAAGGAACCATTCTTCGTAAAGAAACAGTCCCACTTCCTAACTCCTATAGAATCATTATCTAAAAACCCATTCACACCTAAACATTAAACAATATGACATACAGTGACTTTCTCAATACATACAATTACATATCCTTCATAATGCCCTTCATTATTTATCATATCCTTCTTATGCATTGTAATGTACACTTAAACAATCCTTTATTACACATGTACAGGCAATTTCAAGCTCACTAATCTATTAGAACTTAACAGTACTTTCTTTGTTGGTTTTTGGGGGAAGCTGGGTTGGGATTCTATGAAAATGAGAATAAGTATTCAGTATATTTTTGCTTGGTCGTAACAGTTAAAATGTAAAATGAGAGTTTTACATAATGATACACAGCTCAGCTGAGACGAAGGCCTAGAGAAATAGTCAAATCTATTTTTTTGTTCAACTACTTGTGTGTTGGTGCCTTGGTCGCTGTTGGGAGGGCTATAAGCAAACTGCATGCCGTCAGTTGGTAAACTTGACCTTTATTTCTCCTGCTTGTTGTTCTGCTCTTCCCTCCGGCTCCGCCCTCCCTCGGCTTCCTCTCTGGATCACAGCTCTGGCTCTTGCCATGGGCAGAGACAACGTCAGCGGAGGCGTGGCTCACCTGGTGGTGATCACAGAAACCGGGGCGGAGCACGTGGTTGTCCCTGGTAACAAGCTGCCCAAGTTCCACAATGAGTGACAGCCCTCGACAACCAATCACATTTTGACCAATGTTTTTTGTTGGGGGGCTTTTTTCAAGTAATTGTTTTGAAATATCTGAGCCACAATCCCATCAGCAATGTATTGTATAGCACTGAGATGTAACACAATCTACGTGCATACACTCACACACACACCTGAAGAACAAGTCAAGACACAAAATGATTAGTTCCCAATGAAACATTTGTGAATTTGGAAACAGTGGTTTAAAAACGTTTTTGTTATTATGATAAGATGCAGAATAGTTTATACAAAATCTATACCAAACCACACAATTTTACTTACAACTCTGATAATTCCATTATAAATACGGCTCTATCTGCCCTTTTCTCTGTCTAGGTTACATTTGGTGTATTTGTAAAGTTTGAAATCTAAATAAACATTTTCCAAAACCTCACCGTTTGTCCTCTCACTTTCTTTGAGTTCTGTGCTGTGAAATATCTTCATGAATATGTGATGTGATGTGTTCTGTAAATGACCAGTCGTGTTGTTTCCCGTATCATTTTCAGGTTTTAAAATGTTCTATTCTAGTGCATAGCCTAGTGTATGCCTTCAGTGTCCCGTGGCATTGACTCACAATTTAACAGTAAGTCCTAAGCCATCAGAGTCTAATGCACACTGAAAGACGAGGTCATCGCTGTGTGATGAGAAGTGGTGGAGGCGTAAGGGCTCAGAATGAAAAAAGCTCTTCAACATGTGCAAAAACAGCCAAAGTCAATGTTCTGCTGTTGGTTCACAGCTCTGTACTCCTCAGCTGTAACTGAATCAAGCTTTAAATCATGAGGAGGGTTTGAGTGTAGTACAGCTGTGGTAATGTAACTAGTACTGACTAGTACTGTACGTGTACTTAACTCTTTACACGCCACTTTTCTTTCTTTTTACCACATTTATCTGACAGCTTTAGTGACTTTACGAAGTAAGAGTTTTCCACACAAAAAATATGAAGATGTAATAAAATATGACGTTTTGTTATAAATAAAACTACCCCAAAGTCGATACAAGTACCGCTGACACGATTAGATTAATCCATTACAATAGGGTCTTTGCTGGACTGACTTCATCAGTTGCTGGGACCCTAATTAGTCAAATGAGAAAAATGAATTGGAAACTATTTTGATTGTTTAAGTTTGTTTTACTCACTTTATATTTAGTTTTAAACAACATAACAACATGCATTTTCAGACAGATACTTTCTTTGTCCATTTTTCAGTTGTATGTCTTGGTCCACATATTCAGGTACAGTGTACACACACAAAGAACAACAGACACACAAAGGTCGTCCCCGCCCCCCACATGTCCCCAGTGCCAATGACAGCGATGCGTAAAGAGGACCCGATCTTCACGGAGTTAAATGTGCGCGTTTCAGTTGTTTGACTTGTTTGAAATACGGGTTCGCGCCGCTCGTTGCAGAGGAGGAACAACTTCACTTTCAATTTCGATTTAATCCTGAAAGACACGGAGGCCGTCCAGTGGCGAAACCACCGGGGTGGCAAGGGGTGGCAGCTGCCACCCTAAAAAAATTGCTTGCCACCCCACTTGCCACCCAGGTTGTCAGAAGTGTCTCCTATAATATACTATACATTTATATAATGGTATTATATTTTTGCTACTTAAGCTGTTGATCTCTTTGGTAACTTGTTCTAAAATCTTTAAGTTCCCCCTCCCCTGTAAAATGGTTGAGTCCATGAGTCCGCTTTGCTCTCGTCACCGTGGTTGCCCATCTCCCGCAACTAACTGGAGACAAGCCTACTGTAGGCTTCCAGTGATGAAAGAAGGTACAGTACTGCTGAATCGTGAATCAAGAAAATGTGATGGGTGGTCATATGTGATAGACAGTTCCGTTGTAATTTCAATCGTTTATTTAATTGCTAGCTTGCAAAAGTCGGTAGCATACAGTAGCTAGCTCGCTATACAGCTTGCTTGTGCTAGCTAGCCTTGAAGTTACTACTGTTAGCTTAGCTAACCGTCTTACTAACGTCTTTAGTACAGTAAGGTGGACTGACAGAAAATGTTATAGCAGTTTTTTCTCAGTTTTTATTTTCATTACGTATGTAACTTAACTGTTAAGCTATTCCATTGCTCTTGTCTGTTTTCACTATCTGGATTTGTATAAATAAATATATATAGACACCAGGCATGTGTGTGTGTGTGTGTGTGTGATATGCCACCCTTGGATTTCAACATGCCACCCTTCTGCCACCCCATGTAAAATTTTCTAGAATCGCCACTGAGGCCGTCTGATGTGAGGCCAACGCGTCGAGGACCTTTCAGAGCTGCGCAGAGGGTTTCGCCAGAACACTTTGATAAAACCGGGACTGCTCGCCTGAACGTTTCGGTTTACGTCGGGTGTCACGTTTACTTCACGTTTCAGACGTCTGTTGTCGTTAGTCGTTACCAGAAGTGCGTCACCATGTTGGAGGAAACGGGGCCGGAGTGGCTGTCCGAGGAGGTGAAAACCGGAGTGAGTAAAGATCCTTAACGGACGTGAACCGTCGGCTGACTCCCGGGACACGTGCGGAGATGCGGGTGCGTGTCATGAATTGTGAATGACCCCTCCCTCTTGTTTGTAGACGACCATCATCGCCATAGAGTTCGATGGAGGGGTCGTGCTGGGCTCTGACTCCCGAGTGTCTGCGGGGTAAGTTCGTGCGTGCGAGTGCACGCGCACCAGGTGTTTGCACGCACTGTGTCCAGTTCTATCTGCATAATACTTTCTTTACTAAGACACCAATAGCTTCTAATGCTCACATGCTCCACCTCTTCATCTTCCCTTACATATTCCCTACATGCATTGTCCCTAAATTAAGTACACAAACTGGGGCAATGTGATTCTATCCACCCATCTTAATTCAAGCAAGCCCTCAAAACCCACCTCTTCAAACTCGCCTTCACCTGCTAACCCCTGCTCTCTACCCTTCACCTGCTAACCCCTGCTCCCTACCCTTCACCTGTTAACCCCTGCTCTCTACCCTTCACCTGTTAACCCCTGCTCTCTACCCTTCACCTGTTAACCCCTGCTCTCTACCCTTCACCTGTTAACCCCTGCTCTCTACCCTTCACCTGCTAACCCCTGCTCTCTACCCTTCACCTGCTAACCCCTGCTCTCTACCCTTCACCTGTTAACCCCTGCTCTCTACCCTTCACCTGTTAACCCCTGCTCCCTAACCTTCACCTGTTAACCCCTGCTCTCTACCCTTCACCTGCTAACCCCTGCTCTCTACCCTTCACCTGCTAACCCCTGCTCTCTACCCTTCACCTGCTAACCCCTGCTCTCTACCCTTCACCTGTTAACCCCTGCTCCCTACCCTTCACCTGCTAACCCCTGCTCTCTACCCTTCACCTGTTAACCCCTGCTCTCTACCCTTCACCTGCTAACCCCTGATCTCTACCCTTCACCTGTTAACCCCTGCTCTCTACCCTTCACCTGTTAACCCCTGCTCTCTACCCTTCACCTGCTAACCCCTGCTCTCTACCCTTCACCTGCTAACCCCTGCTCTCTACCCTTCACCTGCTAACCCCTGCTCTCTACCCTTCATCTGCTAACCCCTGCTCTCTACCCTTCACCTGCTAACCCCTGCTCTCTACCCTTCACATGCTAACCCCTGCTCTCTACCCTTCACCTGTTAACCCCTGCTCTCTACCCTTCACCTGTTAACCCCTGCTCTCTACCCTTCACCTGTTAACCCCTCCAGCCTACCCTTCACCTGCTAACCCCTGCTCCCTACCTCTCACTACATGACTCATTCCTCACAGCTTCTCCAGTTTTCTTTTTTTACCCAAAAATGTTTTTTTGTTTTGTTTGCTTTGTCTTTCCATTTTTTGAGGCTATGATTAACCCACACTCCTCCTCATCCTCGCTCCAGGCAGTCGGTGGTGAACAGAGTGATGAACAAGCTGTCTCCCCTGCATGACAAGATCTACTGTGCTCTGTCGGGCTCTGCAGCAGACGCTCAGACCATCGCTGAGATAGTCAACTACCAGCTGGATGTCCACAGGTGAACGCACACTCACAGCAGGCCGACAGACCTGCTCACCTTTTTGTCAAATATCCCACGAGCAGGCTATAGTCCAACTCGGTTTGGAGGCGCCTTCCTGATCCAGATTACAGAGAAACAGCCCATAAAACAAGCAAGGACTTGTATTTAGCACCTTTTATGTTTCCATATTATTGCTCAGAATATAGTTTCCATTCACAGTGCACATGCCGTGGCCGAAGCTTTTTCAAATTCTGAATAAATTACATTTTAGGTGACGCTTTTATCCAAAGCAACTTACGTTTTATACACCGTGGACACAGCAACGGTGAGCAATTTACCCTTTAATAACCAACCTAAAAAAAGGGTGTATCTCTGCAACCACTAGGGCTATTTGAATAATGTTGGTGTTAAAATAAAGGAGTACAATGTGAGATTTTGTTCAGATGTGTAATTATCAGTCTATATTTTACTGGTTAAGAGTAAATTAATATGGCACACAGCAAAAATAAAAAAGTTTCAGGTCCGCCTAGAAAAAAAAGCACTTTCAGGATGATTATTTATTTGGAATGATGATGATGATGATGATGAAAGGTTTAAACCTCTCCCAAATCATAGCACAATATGTGAACATTCTCTCTGCATTACATTACATTTAGCTGACGCTTTTATCCAAAGCGACTTACATGCTATACAGTAGACCGTAGACACAGCAACGGTGAGCAATGAGGGTTAAGTGTCTTGCTCAAGGACACAACGACGCAGACTGCCGGAGCCGGGGATCGAACCACCGACCTTCTGATTGAAAGACCGACTTGCTAACCACTGAGCCACAGTCGCCCCTCTGCAAAGTTTGACTTTGCAAAAGTGAAGCAGAACAAAGTTAGAGAGGTTTTAGTAAAAAGAGATTGACAGCTCTGGGAGCCAATAAAATCCAGAGAGGCGTTGCCATTTGTGAAATGTAAAATCCAATAGGCTGAAAGTAACTTCCTTACACCTGGTCACATGTTACCTCTGCATGTCCAGGAGGAGTTGAATGAGACACAGGGTAGAGGTGGATCATATATCAGTGGATTTACCCTGAAAAATGTGTTCTAATCAACAAATGTAAGAAGCATTTGCTGATTGTAAAATGATAAAGCGATTCATGTTGCTGTTCTTTGGCTCATATCTCGCTGATGCTTTGGTGTAGAGAGATTATGAAGATATGTTTGGAATCTGTGTGGAATTGTAATGCTTTTTGCTCTCAGGCTTTTTCTGATAGCACCCAGCTAGGGGTGCTAGTTCCCGAAAACATGCTGAGTGGGCTGACTCCTGATAAATTATAATTATATTTATATGAATATTTTAGTTGGTCTTTGAGTTTTGAGATTTGCTTGTGATTTATGTTTTATATATATATATATATAATTGATTGGCTCGAACCACCGATCCTCTGATTGAAGGACGGAGCCAACCACTGAGCTACAGTCGCCCCTACCATACCATACAGATAATTCCACTGAGTGAAATATCATAACTTTAAAGGATTCACATTGATCACAGAGTTTCAGCTACGGCGGCAGCTTCAACGTAAACATACCAGAATTATATTGGACTTCTAAAACGTCCATGAATCTAAAACACAATTGTCTTCCGGTTTGTTTTTACGTCTTCCTCCGTCAGTGTTGAGATAGACGAGGACCCCCAGGTTCGCTCAGCGGCCACTCTGGTGAGGAACATCTCGTACAAGTACAAGGAGGAGCTGTCGGCACATCTCATCGTGGCCGGCTGGGACAGAAGAGATGGGGGACAGGTCAGCGAACACATGTAGATGCTCCAGTCTGAAAGGAAGAGATTCAAGCCTGAAACAAGAAAGATTACTACAAAATGAATGTCTGCTACTTCGGGTCAAGTGACCTTGAGCTGCCTGCTTTGAATATAAGATCCTATCTCGTCATTGCATATGATGTTACAGGAGTCCATACAGAACGACATTGTGGTCTGTCTCTCCCCTCCCTGTTCCCGTGACCTTTGACCTCTCCCAGGTGTTTGCAACCCTGAGCGGTCTCCTAACGAGGCAGCCTTTTGCGGTCGGAGGCTCTGGCAGCTCATATGTCTATGGGTTTGTTGATGCTGAGTTTCACAGGGGGATGAGCAAGGAGGAGTGCCAGCAGTTTGTGGTCAACAGTAAGTTGTTGTTTTTTTTCTCCATGGAAAGCATTCTTTTTAGATAGTGAAAGAGAAACCAGACATTTGCTGCCTCGTGTACTGACTGCTGGGAAGAGCTGGCGGCTCTGTTCTTGTTATGTAACATATGTTGTCCTCTCCTCACCTTTCTCCCCCCTTCTCTTCTCTTTCTGCCTCTCCCCCTCACAGCTCTGTCTTTGGCAATGAACCGCGATGGCTCCAGCGGAGGCGTGGCCTATATTGTCTCCATTGATGAACACGGCACAGAGGAGAAAGTCGTTCTAGGAAACGACTTACCCACCTTCTTTGATCAGTGATACTTGTAGTTTTTATTCATCTCTAGTCGGCCAAGCCACTGCTGTGCAGGATGCAATTAGGTATTTGTTTTACTCACAGCCACTACATACACTTTGGCTCTGCTCTCAGCTAATTCAGCTGGCCAACTAACACAATAGTAGATAAGAATACTTGCAGTAAAAAGTTTAATTTAAACAAAATAATTGCATTCCTATGTGATACACAAAGCTATATCATGTTCAATATCAGGTCTTTTCAGTCCCTGCATGTGATTCTAACAAGGTCATCTCACCTCGGCCCCGTGGCCAAGTTCAGGAAAGCTTCAGAGTTCGACATGGAATTGTCAATATGTCTATCAAATAGTGTTTTGTTTTCCCAAATTTATTGGACTCATTATTTGGTCAACTAACAGTAACGTTTTAATTAGTGGAACAACAGGAATGTTTTTTTAATGGCCGATGAAGATATTTAGAGAGCAGATGGCCAATTCATAATGCACATATATTATTGTTGTGTTTTTTTTGCATCTGATAAAATACAACAATTTAATAAATAAAATATATTATATGTGTGGGGCTTTTATTGTGAAAGACAAGAACAGAGGGAGTGGATCTGGTCAGTGCTGTCTTTGTCATGGTTTAAATGAGTAATTAAGTTTGCCAACTGAGTAAAATGTGGGGGTCAAAGGTCACTGTGACCTCATGTCATGAATATATGCACACAGACTTTAAATTATTGCAACAAAAAAAAGCAAGAAATGTAATCAAAAAACTAAACCCCAAAACTCATAAATGAAAAATAAAGCGTTTCAATGCACTTAACCTTGATCGTATAGCGGCATCGAAAATGTGATAACTTGCACATAAAAAATAAATAAACAATGTCTGTATCCTTCCTTGGCGGGCTTGGCGAAATACTATAATAAAGAAATAATCAGTGTCTCAAAATGACATCTATCCACAAAGAAAGTTTGAAAAAATCACCATAGCAACACATCCATAAACTTAAACCTGCTCCAGCGCAGGCTAACTTCAGTAAGCTGGATAAGTTTGCCACTCTCCCGGAAAGAAATGGCAGCTCCTTCATCAGAGATCCCGTTGATGAAGGAGCGATATTAATTAGATTAGTGTTTTATAGGAGAGAGTTCTTCGAGATCGTTATCACATCATGACTTCCTGTACGAGTGCCATTGATTCTGCCGACAAGGAATCATTTATTTACGAGACCTTCTCGAGCTGTACATTGAACACCACACATGCAGCCGAGCATTGAGTCTCACTGACTGAGTGCATGGCATATATTTATGTTTATATATTGTATGTGCGCATAGCATATATATATATATATATATATATGTTTATATAGTGTATATGTGCATAGCCTTGTGGTAAATGTCTGTACAGTGTCACCGATGCGGAGAACATCGGGAAAGTCACCGCATGCCGTGTTGCTCGTAAAGTTGATTTGGAGCTTAAGAAACTTCTGGATGTGTTCATTATGTTTCTGGCCATGTTCGAGTACATGCAATCAAAGTTATTAGTACACCACAGCATATCATTATTGTAGAAAATGATTAAGGTGGACTCATAAGAATAGAGAGAATCACACGCGATTTATTTTCACTGCTTCAATTGATTGAATTTCTGATTATGAATCATACATACATATTATACATACATACTGATCCACCTACAGATTCACACACACATATTCAAACTCTTAGTTCTATATAATTTACACATATAGTATATGATACATAAGCGCATACAGTACATATATCCTCATAAGTATCTATTAATTCGTATGAATTAGATACTCTTTGGGCTCGAATTGTCAATATGTCTATCAAATAGTGTTTTGTTTTCCCAAATTTGTTGGAGTCATTATTTGGTCAACTAACAGTAAGGTTTTAATTAGTGGATCGACAGGAATGATGAAGATATTTAGGGAGCAGGGCGGCCGATGGCCAATTCATAATGCAGATATATTATTGTTAAAATACAACAATTTAATAAATAATAATTATATGTGTGGGGCTTTTATTGTGAAAGACAAGAACAGAGTGAGTGGATCTGGTCAGTGCTGTCTTTGTCATGGTTTAAATGAGTAATTAAGTTTGCCAACTGAGTAAAATGTGGGGGTCAAAGGTCACTGTGACCTCATGTCATGAATATTTTCACACAGACTTTAAATTATTGCAACAAAAAAAGTAAGAAATGTAATCAAACTAAACCTCCAAACTAAAAAAATAAAGCGTTTCAGAGCACTTAACATAGCAGCATTTCCTTGTTGCTGAGTGTTACATCCCCTTTCCCGTCTAGGGGCTAAAGGGGGGACGAACACGTGACAGCCAAATAATATGAAAGAAAGTCAACAGTAGGAGTAACGTTATTAAACAATGTTTATTCAAACCAGCTGAGGCCAACAAACACAGAAGGTTCTCCACCAAGTGGGAGAGGTGGACAGTTGTGGTCGTGCCAAACAAACAGAAACAAGGATAACAAAACTAGACCTGACTGACTACCTCTGGAAAGTAAACAAACAAAATGGCTTCTCTAAAAAATGATCGACCAAAACAAACAGAGGGAGCAGCGATCAATACCCTAATGTTCTAGACACAAAGTACCTACGTGCTTGCACCAATGTACAGGGTACCCCAAACTTACCTACTGCCCTCAACCTCTCACCACAAACCTTTATGCCCAACAGTGTCAGCTGGTGCATGACATGAAAGAAAAAACGCCCCCGAACTACTACTACTACTTCTTCTTCTTCTTCTTCTTCTTCTTCTTCTTCTTCTTCTTCTTCTTCTTCTTCTTCTTCTTCACAGTTTATTGGCGGTTGGCAAAACAACTGTCTGGTGCATTACCACTACCAACTGGTCTGGAGTGTGGATCAGGACGTCTAGCACTTGACCTGTCAACAAATAACAATACTAAATAAAACAACAAATAACAAAACCAAACAATAAATAAATAAAATAAACATATATAATATGGCTCATATTCTGTCAATAATCCTTGTTATCCTCAGATTCTGCAATAGTGCTTCATAGCACCCACTCGGGTTGCCTTGCAGCTCACCTCCATACCAACCGTACCCCCTCCTTGCCGAGGCCTCCATAGCTGCCTCCTTTCATGCTCGTACCTCTGACATTGTAGAATGACGTGTTCATTGTTTCTTCCTGCCCACAATAGTCACATCTGCCCGTGTCGTGTTTCCGTAGCATGCCGTTCAACCCGGTGTGTCCAAATCGCAGCCTTGAAATGACGGTTTCTTCCCTCCTGTTCCCTCCTGCACGTCTCATTTCCCCCACTTTCCTCTGGACTCTGAAAAGTCATAGCCCTTTTCTGTCCTCCTCCCATTGCTTCTGCCACCTTTCCTTTAACCTCTTTTTAATAACACCCTTGATCTCTGGCTTACTGAAGTTGGTTTTAACTTTTGAGCAACTACTCTTTGCGGCTTCTTTTGCCGCTCAATCTGCCATTTCATTTCCTCTGACCTCAACATGTGCAGGAACCCAGAACAACCCCACCGTCATACCCATCATTTGAATTCTGTAAAGTGTTTGTTGTATTTCAATGAGGACGTCTGGTCTACTGTCTGAATGACTGTTCTGTAAGCTGTCTAATGATGAACTGGAGTCTGAACAAATGATTGCCTCAATGGTCTTGTGTCTCTATCCACTGTACATTGTTTCCTAAATTCTTTGATGCGTCTGTGTAAACCTCATAACTGTGGTAACTGTCAATGTGTGTCTGTATTGTATTTACATTAGACCCTTCTATCCTTGCTCTTCTTTTTTAGTAATGCAAAGTCTCCTGTTGCCTCAGGGAGTATCCACGGTGCTGTTGCTGGCAATGGAACTGTTGGACTGAAGTTTAATTTGTCATTGTTCATTTCTTTTGCTTTCGGTGCTGCTATCCATCCAAAGCTTCTGGTCTCCCTCCTCTCCTTTTCCCAGCAGGGCATTCAGGTTGCCTGTGTTGGATGCTCTTCACTGTGGCCTGTAGATTAGCACAATATGTTAATGTTAATTCTATAGAGGCATTTCACCCATTTCCACCTGTAGTGCTGCCGTTGGAGTCGTTTTAAAAGCACCGGTGCATATTCTCATTGCCTGATGTTGGATTTTATCAAATTATTTTAGAGATGATTTTGCTGCTGACTCATACACCACACACCCACCCTACCAAACTTTATTATATAGTTCAAGCAATATATCCTGAGATGATTCACTTAGATTTCTTAACATGATGTAACATGATGCCTGGTGCCGACATTTTGGTATTCTTCAGACTTCGCCTAAGTTCTGTCTTTGTGAATGGCTTGTATAGCAGATTATTATTATTATCTTCCTCTTGCTGTAAAACATTAATTCTCCCCTATTGTATTTTCCCTCCATTTTGCCCTCTTCATCAATATTGCCTGAATTATGGCTGTTGACAAATGTTTGTGCCAACATCTCAGCTTTCTCCTCATCTCTCACTGCTGTTCTTTCCCCATCATCCCCGTCCCTTTTAATCCCGTTCATTCTTTTTACCATTTTCCATACTTTATCAATTAGTGTCTCCCTTCCTATTGAGTCACAAAATTTGGATGGATTATCCTTACAGTCCTCAACTCGGTGATCCTCTCCACACTTGGGGCATCTCTGTTTCCCTTTACAGACTGCTGCTATATGTCCATACCTTTGTTTCCCTTTACAGACTGCTGCTATATGTCCATACCTCTGTTTCCCTTTACAGACTGCTGCTATATGTCCATACCTTTGTTTCCCTTTACAGACTGCTGCTATATGTCCATACCTCTGTTTCCCTTTACAGACTGCTGCTATATGTCCATACCTCTGTTTCCCTTTACAGGCTGCTGCTATATGTCCATACCTCTGTTTCTCTTTACAGACTGCTGCTATATGTCCATACCTCAGTTTCCTTTTACAGGCTGCTGCTATATGTCCATACCTTTGTTTCCCTTTACAGACTGCTGCTATATGTCCATACCTCTGTTTCCCTTTACAGACTGCTGCTATATGTCCATACCTCTGTTTCCCTTTACAGACTGCTGCTATATGTCCATACCTCTGTTTCCCTTTACAGGCTGCTGCTATATGTCCATACCTTTGTTTCCCTTTACAGACTGCTGCTATATGTCCATACCTCTGTTTCCCTTTACAGACTGCTGCTATATGTCCATACCTCTGTTTCCCTTTACAGACTGCTGCTATATGTCCATACCTCTGTTTCCCTTTACAGGCTGCTGCTATATGCCCATACCTCTGTTTCCCTTTACAGACTGTTGCTATATGTCCATATCTCTGTTTCCCTTTACAGACTGCTGCTATATGCCCATACCTCTGTTTCCCTTTACAGACTGCTGCTATATGTCCATACCTCTGTTTCCCTTTACAGACTGCTGCTATATGCCCATACCTCTGTTTCCCTTTACAGACTGCTGCTATATGCCCATACCTCTGTTTCCCTTTACAGACTGCTGCTATATGTCCATACCTCTGTTTCCCTTTACAGACTGCTGCTATATGCCCATACCTCTGTTTCCCTTTACAGACTGTTGCTATATGTCCATACCTCTGTTTCCCTTTACAGACTGCTGCTATATGTCCATATCTCTGTTTCCCTTTACAGACTGCTGCTATATGTCCCTATCTCTGTTTCCCTTTACAGACTGTTGCTATATGTCCATACCTCTGTTTCCCTTTACAGACTGCTGCTATATGTCCCTATCTCTGTTTCCCTTTACAGACTGCTGCTATATGTCCATACCTCTGTTTCCCTTTACAGACTGCTGCTATATGTCCATACCTCTGTTTCCCTTTACAGACTGCTGCTATATGTCCATACCTCTGTTTCCCATTACAGAGTGCTGCTATATGTCCATACCTCTGTTTCCCTTTACAGGCTGCTGCTATATGCCCATACCTCTGTTTCCCTTTACAGACTGTTGCTATATGTCCATACCTCTGTTTCCCTTTACAGACTGTTGCTATATGTCCATACCTCTGTTTCCCATTACAGACTGCTGCTATATGTCCATACCTCTGTTTCCCTTTACAGACTGCTGCTATATGCCCATACCTCTGTTTCCCTTTACAGACTGTTGCTATATGTCCATACCTCTGTTTCCCTTTACAGACTGCTGCTATATGTCCCTATCTCTGTTTCCCTTTACAGACTGCTGCTATATGCCCATACCTCTGTTTCCCTTTACAGACTGTTGCTATATGTCCATATCTCTGTTTCCCTTTACAGACTGCTGCTATATGTCCATACCTCTGTTTCCCTTTACAGACTGCTGCTATATGTCCATACCTCTGTTTCCCTTTACAGACTGCTGCTATATGTCCATACCTCTGTTTCCCTTTACAGACTGCTGCTATATGTCCATACCTCTGTTTCCCTTTACAGACTGCTGCTATATGTCCATACCTCTGTTTCCCTTTACAGACTGCTGCTATATGTCCATACCTCTGTTTCCCTTTACAGACTGCTGCTATATGCCCATACCTCTGTTTCCCTTTACAGACTGTTGCTATATGTCCATACCTCTGTTTCCCTTTACAGACTGCTGCTATATGTCCCTATCTCTGTTTCCCTTTACAGACTGCTGCTATATGCCCATACCTCTGTTTCCCTTTACAGACTGTTGCTATATGTCCATATCTCTGTTTCCCTTTACAGACTGCTGCTATATGTCCATACCTCTGTTTCCCTTTACAGACTGCTGCTATATGTCCATACCTCTGTTTCCCTTTACAGACTGCTGCTATATGTCCATACCTCTGTTTCCCTTTACAGACTGCTGCTATATGTCCATACCTCTGTTTCCCTTTACAGACTGCTGCTATATGTCCATACCTCTGTTTCCCTTTACAGACTGCTGCTATATGTCCATACCTCTGTTTCCCTTTACAGACTGCTGCTATATGTCCATACCTCTGGCATTTGTAGCAGCGAAGTGGGGCAGGGATGTAGGGCCTAAACTCATCCTACTTTAACTCTCTCCTGAAGAACGGACCCCTGAAACTCAATAAAAACAGATAAACTTTCAACCCTTTCTCCATGAACTGTTCTTAGTAATCTTTTCATTCTGCTCACTTCTCCCCCATACATACTTCGTTTGAGTTTTTCGAGATCCTCATCGACAGGAATACCTGTTATCACCCCACGTGTGACTCGATTCACACCTAACAATCTTTTTTCACTTACAATATTCTTACATATTGTTGAATGATCGTAGGAAAAATATGAAATGTATGAAAGTATACTTGTGTACATATAACCTGCATAAGATTCTGTATTGTATAATCTTCCTGTATACTGGGTATTATGTAACTGATCCTGTGTAAAAGGATGTGGGTTTTTTTATTACCATTTCAGGCATCAAACGTCCTGTAGTCTGTATGGCTACATGATGTAATGTGTAAGCATGACACATGAAGAGGAGGAGGTGTGGACTGCTTCTGTGTCTATAAAGCAGCTCCTCAGATAAGAGACTGCAGAGTTTACCAGATCTCTGTGTCTGGATAGAGACTCCTCTTTACCAAAAGGAGAAAGATCACATCATCCAGCCCTTAGGGGCTGGGACAAGGCTCCCAGTTTTATAGACTGGATGACACTTCTGAATATCAGAAGACTTGAAAGCTCCTTTTGACTTCCAGAGGATCCGGCTTAGAACTTTTTGCATGTGCCACTAACTGTTTTCAATGAATTGAAAGTGGTGGTGAATTGTACTTGTAAAGAAGAAGAGGAAAATGAAATAAAACCACAGCCCTACCATTTTGTAAGGTGTTGGAACCAAAACTAAAGACTCTAGTTCCTTAACATAATCTAACCTTCTTCCCCTGTCCTGAACAAGTGTGATACTGAGGTGACGACCGACGCGGCCAGAGGGACTTAAGGTAAGAACCCTGGTTGAAAACTTTGTCGTGTGTCTAAAATGTGAGTGTTCAAAATAGGCAATAGTAAATTACAGATGAAGTAAATGACTATTCATACTGGATGTTAGGGATACGTCCTACTGAAAGCGCCTAGGGCTTACAGCAGCAAAAGACTTCCAGGAAGGCAAAAATTCCTAAAATCCTAACGATCAAACTACAGGGTGAGATAAAAGGCCGGAGGCATTATATCCATATCGGTGAGTATTATCATTTACTCTGGGATCCCTGGAATAATATCTGGAGGAGTGACCACCGTGTTAGATGCGGAACCTGTTCCCCCCGTATTCTTCACCCCTTCCCTCTTCTTCCCGGAGCAGGACTTCCGTATACATTACAATATACTTTCTATTAGCATAGCTTTGTTTTTCTGCAAGTTTTAGCCATTTCCACCTCTCCAATCTTTTTTTTCACTGAGAGATAAAAATAAATAAACAATGTCTGACAGATCAGTGCGCTGTTATAATTATAATTTGTTCACCTGAGTAATGGCTGCTGGAACAAAGCTGTTTTTATGCCGCTTTGTTCCACACCGTGGTACTAAAACGTCCGTCTAGAGTGGAGAAGCTGAAACTCCCTGTGCAGAGGGTGAGAGTCGTCCTTTAAAATGGAGCCAGTTATCCGGTGTATCTGTCTGGTGTTCAGGGACTCTGGGCTGAGCTGTGACTCACCAATCAGCCTGATAGACCATTTAACAATCTGAGGCAGTTTCTGTTCTTTAAAGACAGGTTTTCAAACCACAACACCAAAGAAAAAGATCAAATTGATTCAATAAAAGCCGATAAAATAAGGTCATCATGGGTTTATCAATATGGAAATAGGACAGTTTCCTTAACCAAAACAAACGCTGGTCCCCTTTTCGCACACGGCTTCACAGTTTGCTTCAAAGTTCAGTTTTGAGTCAATAATTGTCCCAAGATATTCATAAGATTGCACACATTCCAGTCTGACCTTTAATGGATATGACTTCATGTGCATGTCTTCTAAAATCAATTATCATGTCTTGGTTTTCGATATGTTTGATTGAAGATATGACTCCTCACACCACTTCACAAAGTCGTAGATGACCAGAACGTGGCTGGTCTCATTGTCCTGGAGCCGACTAACAATAACAGAATCATCTGCATACTTTAAAATGGTCCTGTTATCATACCTACTCTGACACATATTTGTGTAAAGGATGAATAAAAGGGGCGAAAGCACACATCCTTGTGGGGAGCCAGTGGAGGAGCACACTTGGTCCAACAGAAGTCCATTTACCCCACTCTTTGAGTCCTATTAGTTAAAGAGTTAAATAGTCTTAAAGAGTCAAGAAGTCAACCCACAAGATTGTGACTTAAGTCAAATTGTTCTACAAGCCTACTGGTTCAAATATGGGGTTGAATTGTGTTAAAAGCAGAGGAGAAATCAACAAATAGAAGTCCAGCATGAGATCCATTTCCCTCCAGGTGTTTAAAAAGTAAATGAAACAAAGTGACTGTGGCATCTTCTACTCCTCTGTGTGGCCGATAAGCAAACTGCAGCGGATCAAGTGCTTGCTCAGTTTTCCTTAAAATTTCTGACCTTACCAGTTTTTCAAAGGTTTTTATTAAAATTGATGTAAGAGCAACCGGTCTAAAATGTAGGCTTTTGGGGAAACTGGCTTTGAGAACAGGGACTACCACAGCATCCTTCCAGACCTCGGGTACATGCTGTGCCTGTAAGGATTTATTAAACATGTTGTGGAATACAGGACTCAGTTCTTTTGCACACGTTTTAAGTAAACGACCACAGATATTATCTGGTCCCTGACTCTTAAGTACTCTTATTGAAAGGAAGACAACAAAGGTCTGATGTCTTATCCCGCCTGGTTGGACAAGAGGCATATTGATAGAAGTTTGTAAGTGACTTTTTATAAAAAGTTGTGGAAACTCGAGGGGCAGATAGAAAGGACACAACGATATGGATAAAAGTTTGACATCTGGCTACAGATGCGTCTCTGACAGTCACACAGCTGCAGTATTGTTTCTTTGGTTCCTCATGAGGCGTTCAAAGACAGATACATGAATCAGCCATGGGGGGCGCTGTCACACTGCTGACTCAGGTATTGATCAGCAGTTAAAAACTCAGATGTTATTCACCAGATTAACTCAGGTATTGATCAGCAGTTATGAACTCAGATGTTATTCACCAGATTAACTCAGGTATTGATCAGCAGTTATGAACTCAGTTCTCGATCAACAGTTATGAACCTAGGTGTTAATAACCAGTTATAAACTCAGTTATTGATCAGCAGTTATGAACTCAGGGGTTAATAACCAGTTATGAACTCAGTTATTGATCAGACGTTATGAACTCAGGTATTGATCAGACGTTACATGACATCAGACTACAGATGATGACAGAAGACCCGAGCAGCAGGAGGTGAACACGTCAGAATGAAGGTCTCCTTCATCCTCTCACACAGGCTGAAACATCATCATCACCATTCTTTCACTTTCGTTCACAACCTCTGTGGGTCACTTCTACCTGGTTTTAAGTGACGCGCATGCTCAGCTTAAATTCCCATTGGCGCAGATGGAGGTTGAAGGCAGCGCTCCTCCTCATCTCTCCCTCAGTTCAGTCCGGATCCTGGAGCTGAAAGGACGTGACTTCTTCTCCTGATGAACAAGAAGCACCAACACTTCCCGATGGAGACGTGGACTCTGACTCTCCTGATGATGAGCCTTCACGGCGCGGCGGCAGGTGAGTGAACCCTTTGTTTCTCAAGTTTGAGACACATTTCATCAGCTGGAGGTTATCTGATGCTCTCGGGTGTTTAGTTCCAGGACTTCCTCGTGACGATGTGAAAAGTTATAAAGAGTCTCAAATGCTCTTCAAGCCCGCGTGAGTAAACCCCGCGTGCGTGCAGCGAGGAGCCTTGTTTCCTCGAGGGAGTGAGGAAGGACACAGTGCGTTGTTTCGCTCCCTCTGCTGCCTCTGTGACGTCATCACATCAGGAGCATAATACACTAATAAACTAGATGTAAAGCTTTACACATAAC